>BPLS01023370.1:0-10081 GCA_019656275.1 Rhododendron kiyosumense
GGTAGGGGGTGGAATGATTTTGTAAAATTGCCGAGCAAAAAAAAAATTGATTTTGTAAAATTGTATTTTTTTTCTTTCAAAGATTATGAATTTCCTTATGAAGATGAACCGATAATGTAGCATTTTTTTGAAATGCCATAAAAGAAGAGTTTCTAGAGAGGCTTATTAAACATGTTGTATTATCCCACCTTGTGATTTCGCTTAACTCCTTCTGGTGCAATTTCTGCAATAAGTTGAAATCCAATTTTGCAAAATCTAAGAGAACTTTATTGTGGGAATCATCTTTTTGATAGAAGGAAATATAATGCTTTGACTCGAGCCTTGTCAAGCCCTTGTGGATGGGCTGATATAGAGCATGAACTACGTGTGCTGCGATTGGATTATTGCTCAAGTTTGGTAGTGCAGAATTGAGGTGAGTGGTGGTAAATTCCATTGCTTCATCTAGTATATCTTCTTGATGTATGCTCAGAAATGTAGCTTCGTACAAGCTCAATAATCCTCTCACATCACCAATCAAGGATTCCTTAAATTTTCCTTCATTGTCCTTGAGTTTGTTGAATACATCTGCGTAAACCATTCAAGAACATGATCAATGTAAAACAATATGTTAGAAATATGAAAATTATCAGCAATTGTAACAAGAATCAGTAGTTGCAGTTTCAGAAACTTTCATGAAAGTAGTCATAAAGGCAATTATTTTTCCCAAACTAGAGAGGAAATATAAAATAGTATTTACGGTGTCTATTTTAAGGGACGATATAGTATATGACTATGTCCTATGCGACATATTATGTCCCATGCGACCATCGGTATTTAGTACAGTAGTAGTTAAAAAAATGCTTTAATAAAATCTTCCTTTTGCCGAAAAAAAAAATTCACAAGCAAACAGATTAAGTAATAACTAATATGTTTTCATGTTTCCATAAAAAGAAAACATTTTGGATATGTTTTCCACTTTTCCCAGAATATATGATTCACAAGCTCCTTTTATCGTAATGTATACGCTCGTTTTTTTTTTTTTTTTTTTGTCGTTCTGTGACCTACTTTTTGATACACCTCTCTCGAATGAACATAGACAAAGCCCCCATGAAAAATTGTATAGGGAATAAAAAGGGACTATAGATGGAAATCTGTTTCTTTAATGATAATGAAATTTAAGGGTAAGTTGAGTTCTAGCGATAAGAGCACTTAAACAGTATATACGCAGTCTCTATAGCTCTGTCGTTTGTGTTTTTTTATTTTTCTTCTCTATTGATCATTCTCGATTTCATTGTTTGTCTTTAACAACAATGTAATTTCCGTTGCCGATAAAATAATCACTTTCCTTAACCGTACAAGAGACGAAGGTGACTTACCACAAGATACAGGATATCCGTGTTGTCTCAGTAATCTAAATGAGAGAGCAGTAATGTAAAGATCCTCATCATCGTTGACATATTTGTGACCACTTTGATGATATGTTTCATATATTAGATGTAACCCTTGGTCAATCTCTGTTTCAAATTGGTAGGCCACGCCTAGGCGCTGGATTGCATCAATAAGGTCTAGTTGTTGTGAATAATCGCCCTTTGCTTCCACTAGCTGCTTTATCACATTTTCTTTAAGCTGTTGATGATTTTGCTTCATGTTGATATCCACTTCCTACCAAAATTTAAAAAAACAAACAAATATAACCATGTATTAACATTATTATGTGGACTAGAACATTAGAACTGTTGGTTTAATGGTTGCGTAATTGCGCTTAGGTGTGGTGAGATTTTGAGTTCAACTTTTATGAAAAAATAAAATACATTTGTTGATGGTTTGGAATTGTATGTATTGCTTGGTCTAACAAAAAAAGTACTTATTTTGTTACTTATCTTCATCATTTGACACCTGAAATGTTTATTTTTATTACTTTTTTGGAAATTAAAATTTATTTTTATTACCTCAAGAAAGTACATTCTGATCTAGGATTGGTGTGAGAGCTGAAATTAAAATGAAAACTACATGACCTAGAATGCTTGCTTTTCCAAGCTTGGCCTTTAAAATTGAACACTATCAAAATCGTTTTCCTATCCAGGCGAGCCCATCGCACACAAATTATAATCTAGTTGAGCTTGAATAGCGTTTTATTTCTTATATATAACTCATCTGCCATGTTTGGCATTTCTAGTTTTGTCAATTTCAATAGGATAGTGATTTTCATACTCCCTTATTTTATAACCACATTCCTTTTTCTTTTTTTTGTCTTTTTATGATATGAATTTATAATATTGTCATTTCAAACGTGAAAGAGTGAATCTCCACAATGGCTATTTGGCCATTAAAAGAGAGCATGGTTATAAAAAAAGAGAGCGTGAAAATCAATTACCTTTAGATAACCCAATTTGCTTTGATCGAAACGCAAAGAAGTCCCAAATTATTGGTCCATTTTAAATACTCAAATAACAAAACTCTTTAGTATTCCCTTAACTTCCACCGTTCTCTATATGGCCATTGAAGTAACAGACCAAATGTGAATTAAAATTAATTTACACTATTAAGAAGGCTGGAATGATGTGGAGAATATATACTAGCTAGTACGTACTGCATGATTTTCATTTAAATCTTATCGAAAATAGATATTCGTTCAAAGAAAAATAATACAAATAATTTTACCATGTCAACAGAAGCGTAAACAAGGAAATGATCTCCCCAAACACTAGGATGAAAAACTGATTCTGGAGGACGTTGTGCGACCTGAACAGGTGGCGGTGCCTTACTTGATGAGGTTAATAATGCAGTTGGGATGGAAGAGAATGCCATTTTCGTGTGTTGAATGGCTGTGAAACCGGAAGGAATAATAGAAGTGGAATGAACCAGAAAATTGGAATTAGAAGGAATAAGAGAAGATCAACAGTCTCTAATCCTTTCCACCCTCTGAGTAATGATGTAGAATAAAGAGCAACATTGCTTGCTATTTATAGACGACTAGATTCAGCTTTGAAGTAGAGTAGGGCACAAGTTATTTTTTTTTAAGAGAATGTTGGAGTTGAAACGGCTAGGAAAATGGAGGACAGAGAAGAGAAAAGTAAAAGGGCATTTTTTTTATTGACAAAAGTAACATTTTATTAAGGGAATGAGGAAATGGCATTTTGGTCTTCGTAGATCAAGTTTCTCTCTCGTTAACTTCTTTCACTATTTCCTATGATTAGATAGTATGATACATAAAAATAAAAATAAAAACATGAAAGGATCATATCTGTAGGCCCGGGCCTAGGGCCTCCGATTAGAGGCCCGAACTCGGGGCCCCATTTTGGCAAACATGTTATAGTTTCGGGCCAACATTTATTGTATCTTGCTATGCAACCAAGTGGTAGTTATGAGAGTGTTCCACGTAAAGTACCCAGATTCAAGCCTTTAGAACCTCATTTCTATTTTGTGAAAACATGCCTTTTCTTTTTCTTGAGCAACTTATATTTCCCCCTTGAATTGGTTCTTTCTTTTACAATTTTGAATTTTCTCAAGATATTTTTGCACACATGACTTTTACAAAAACAAATAAAAATTAGAGTTTTATATCTTAATTAACTCCTAACTACCCGCAAAAAACCATTCTTAATTTTTATTTTTTTTACAATAAAAAGAAGGCCCCTTTTATAAATTGGCCTAGGGCCCCAAAATACGGTGGGTCGGCCGTGCACATTTGAACCATTCATTTCAGTTTCATGGACCATTTTCATGCACCCTAACACTTGTAGGGTTTGTTTGTTTTCAGTTCACGATTTTTAATATTTGCCCTAAAGGCACACATTAAAAAAAAAAAAAACTCTTTGAATTATTAGTGCTTAATTTTTGTATGGATTTCGAAATTAAAGATCAAGTGCACTAATTTTGTACAAGTGTTGTACATAAAAATTGTAATACCAGAATTTTGAATACTGTGATTATTTATGCAAAAAGTGGGTTTCTAATGGTTCTTTAAATCCAATTACTTGTAATAGAGAAAATGGTATGTATAAGTGGGAATTGGAGAATAGAATATCTTAAAATAAGTGTCAATCATGTGGGTTATGTGTGTGCACTTGAGGTGGTGATGTAGGGTGTATGCAATGGATAAGTTAAAGAAATGAAATGATATGTATAAGTGGGAATTGGAGAATAGAATATGTTAAAACAAGTGTCAATCGTATGGGTTATGTGTGTGACATGAGGTGGTGATGTAGGGTGTGTGCAATGGATAAGTTTTGCCTCTTGTGAGAAGAGAGAATAGAACAAAATAAAGGGAAGACAAACTAAAGGTTGTTAGGAAGGGACAAGAGTTAACCTCTTGGACCTCTTCTTGAGTGAGTCTTTTATTTTGCTCGGCAAATGAAATTTTATTAATCTCGAAGGGGTACATCGAGGAAAAAATGAGAGATCAGAAAAGGATATCCATGGTAAAAGGAGAGGGGAAAAAAGGAAGGGGAACAAATTATAGAGAAAGATGAGGAACTTGGAAAATTAAAAGAGATAGAATAAGGTTCTATCACTTTCTTGTTTTTGGAAAGATTACGTTGATGCTATAGGTTTTGTTGGTAAGTGCATGTCCTTGGCTATGAGGTCCGGGAATGATGTCAGATAGTTAGAAGGGATGAATGCTAATTACTATAATTTAATATGAAGACTTTTGGGATGTTACAAATTGGTATCAGAGCCTAGGTTTTATGATTCTGTAGTCTGTCCAAGAGTTAAAACTTAGGACGACGACCTGTGGTTTAGCAATATTGGATCGTGTGTATATTGCATTGTGTGTATTAGACTTTACAGATGGAAAGTTTTCTTCGTCGAAGTTTTGGTAAGTGGTTTGTTGTTAGTGAACTTGACTTGATTGTTAAAAAATAAAAGTATTTTTCTGATCATGGACTACTCCTAGTTTAACAATAATTCTACTACTACGGATGGTGGAGCTGATATTTAAATCATATGGATGATAGTTTCAGTTAGTAGTTGGATTTTGTTAAGAACTGTCATTATATGGTGACACAGGTAGGAAGGAATATCGGTAGCCTTTAGGAATTGGATTGAGAAGTATTGACTTATAGCTACCTCTAGTTGTGATAAAAAGAAATGGTTTTTATTCTTCAGTTTTTGTTTACATAACGTCACATACTTCAGTTTGGAAGCTATGTGCAGCCTCAGTAAGGGGAAAAGGGTGAGTAATCTGTGCAGCCTCAGGATTTGGGTCTTGGTCTCGGCATACGTGCTGCTCTCCTTGATCTGTTAATCTTTATACTTTGTTCAGAGATAAAAAATTTTGCGTTTCAAAAAAAAAAGGGTGATTAATCTCTATGTTGGGTTTTGGGATTGGAAGTCAGAATTTTATGCCATTTAGAATGATGTTCTTATTAAGGGCAGGAAAAAAAAAAGGTTGTGTTAAGCATTTGGTGTTCATGGGTCATAAGCGGATGGAGATTATTTTCTTTTCATTTTGTTTCACTCATATAGAATAATGTCTGATTTTCTAGCTTTCGATTTACTTGATTTGCTTCGAGAGAAAGAACCCGAAAACTGAGTTATGAGAAGAGGTCCTCCACTGGGACTAATTATATGATTGGGTCTTTTAGCTAAATGGTGGTGGAGATTTTATAAGGACAATGACTCTCTTTGGGTGAAGGTGATCAAAGGCAAATACAACCTGGATCATAGATGTTGGTTACCTTGCTTGCCATCTGCAGGTAAGGTCTCTAATATTTGGAAAGACATATGTTCGGTTGGGGAACCCTCCTCTGCCATCGGGTCCATTATCAAGGAAGGTTTCAAATTAGTGGTTCACTCTGGGCAGAAGATTTCCTTTTGGAATCAGGTTTGGTTAGGGGACACAACTCTTAAAGAGGAGTTTCCTCGCCTCTACCGTATTTCTACACAAAAAGAGATGGTAATTAGAGATTTATCTGATACAAGAGATGTTGGTAGGTGGAATTTGCTATTCCGGAGGAGGCTAAGGGATTGGGAGGTTTCACAGTTCGATGATTTGCTTAGGAGATTACAGCCGGTGATTTTGGATCAGTCCAAACATGATTTATTGAGTTGGAGATGGGCTGCTAATAATTGTTTTTCTGTGAAGTCGGTTTATGATAAATGGGAACAATGGAGATTCTCATCCAATCGGATGATGGGTTCAATCTGGACTAATATTTGCCCACCCAAGGTGGAAATCTTTTCGTGGCAAGCTCTTCAGGATAGAGTGGCTACGAGATCGGTCCTCCTCCCCAGAAATTTGATTCCGGAGGGTCAATCGATTTTGTGCCCTTTCTGTTCAGTTCATATAGAAACTCCGGAGCATCTTTTCCTCCACTGTCATTTTTCTTGGGATGTTTGGTCTTTGATGATAGACTGGTGGCATGGGTGTTGGGTGTGCCCTGCCTCTCTGCTAGAGCTGTTTTCATGGTGGTTAGGTAGTGGTTTCAAAAATCTAGAAAAATTTTTGTGGGAAACAACATTCCAGGCTACAATTTGGTCCGTTTGGTTGGCACGGAATGATATTGTCTTCAACAATACTTCTTGGCGAGTGGAGGATCTTGGGGAACTAATTAAAACTAGAATAGCAATGTGGGTTAAGGTGAAATTCGATATTAAGGTGCACTCGGTGGAAGATTTCAAAGGCTATCTTGATGGGATGAGGAAGGTGAAAGTGTAACTTGATGTAAGGGTTGGTGCGCTCCAATTTTCTGTTGGATGATCCAATGTTGTTATTTTCCTTTTCCCATTTTGTTTTCTTCGCTCGATAAGCGATTGTGCTTAGCGAGCTCCTCTCTCGATGTACCCTTTTCGAGTCAATAAATTCTTCCTTTTGCCGAGCAAAAAAAAAAACTGAATGGTTTGTGGAACGTGGAAAAAGAATACATTGTTTTAATATGAGGTGCAGGGGTGAAAGAGCTTTGCTGTGGTGGGTTGAAGGGTGGCCAACAGTAATGTTTCAATGAGCATATGTGCAAGAAGTGAACAAGTTTCTTCAAAGTAGGCTACGTAGAACAGTAGGAACTCTCCACGCTTTTAACATTAATATTTCAGCAGTTTTTTTGTATTGTAAAATGTAATATGAATTAATATAATGAACTGTGGTATGATTCCAGGATGGTATGGGAGTTCGGCTTGCATATAGGTTCATATGATGCTATAAATGTTGACCCAAATGACATGGTACATGGCCTTTGTGGTGTGGTGTATAGTCTTAGTGTCGTAATTATGAATATTGCCTTAGTGGCGTTACGAGTATTATATTGGTTATAGCTAAGGCCGAGGTGCCTAAATGAGAAGAGATTCCGGCCCGAGGTGCCAATGCCCGCCAGATTTGTGGCTGAGTGAGGCCTGAGGTGCCTATATTTATTAGATACAAGAGTCCAACTCGAGGTGCCGATGGTTGGGCCCGAGGGGCCCAGTGCGTTATATATTGCATTAATTGCAGAAAAGGCATGTGCTGGTGCGTGCGTTAGTTTGGTGAATTAATAGGTGTGGATGGTATGGTGTTCTTTTGAGTGAGTCACTGCTAACATTGGATGTTGTTTGAATATTCATGTTGCCAGTGTGTTGCATGTGCAAGCTTTTGTAAGAGAGTATGTGGTAAAAGCATGTAAGTTTGATTGTGGAGTGTGGAGGCCGAAGAGAGTCGAATTTCGAGGACAAATTTTTTTTTTTTAAATGGTGGGAGGATTGTAATACCCGAATTTTGAATACTGTGATTATTTATGCAAAAAGTCGGTGTCTGGTCTTCTTTAAATCCAATTACTCGTAATAACGGAAATGGTAGGTACAAGTGGGAATTGGAGAAAAGAATATCTTAAAACAAGTGTCAGTCGTGTGGGTTATGTGTGTGTACGTAAGGTGGTGATGTAGGATGTGTGCAATGGATAAGTTAAAGGAAATGGTAGGTATAAGTGGGAATTGGAGAATAGAATATCTTAAAACAAGTGTCAATCGTGTGGGTTATGTATGTGCACGTAAGGTGGTGATGCAGGGGGTGTGCAATGGATAAGTTTTGCCTCTTGTGAGAAGATGATATAGAATGAAAATATTATAATATTTAAGAAATACAATATTTAGTTTTCATTATTTTGGCTATAAATTCTTGTATGAGATTCTGATTCAGTGACATCTATTTTGGTAGGTGTCTTTTATTCTTTGGTAATCAAATTTGGGAATAGCTCAAATTAATCTTTTGATTTTGGTAATTATTGAGTCAATTATCAATTTACCAAGATTCAGCTTCCTGTTTTGCTTATTCATTTTTGGTCTTAATTTTCTAGTACAAAATAAGATGTAGGATGACATTAAAAGTTGGTTGCTTATTGAATTAATGAAAATTGAGAGTTTTCTCATTATCGTGTGTTTGAAGAGGGAGTACCTCTAGTTCTTACTTATTTGTGTTTATGTTTTAAAGAGAGAATCTTTAACATAAGCAAGTTCGTAATATCTTCTTGCAACTAATTTCGTAAAAGGAGGCTACACTGTATCAGAAGAGAGAATAGAACAAAATAAAGGAAAGACAAATTAAAGGTTGTTTGGAAGGAACAAGAGTCAACCTTTTGGACCTCTTCTTGAGTGACTCTTAACCGTGACTATGAAAAGAAAAGGTTATTATCAAGTACAAGCCTGGCTCGATGGATGTGCAGCTAATTTGAATACCATCTACCCAATAAGATGCTAGCTAATGCCAGGAGTGGAGTCAGGATTGCTAGTTGGTGAGTACTCTTAGTAATTTATATTATAAAACAGAATAGTTTTTGTCTACACATATAAACATGAGCAACTCTATAACTGTTGATCGCCTTCAAGCTAAGATTGTAGCCGTTCAATTAAGAAAATGTTTGCTTTTTTTTTTTATTTTTATTTCTTCTCTCTACCTTGGCATGAGCTTCTTAAGGTGAGGCAGAAAGTGAGTAGGTTAAATTGGACGGGTAGAGACTGTATCTCAATTGGCATCCGCTAGTGTTTGAATAAGTTACAAATTTTCGTTGCACTAATAGAAAAAGGAACAAGTTACAATTGAAGCAATTCTAGTGGATTGCTTGGAGCAAATTTCCTTTTCATACCTCGGAGGATTACGACTTTATAAACAATTAAAATGTATTTAATTATATTAGACTCTTAGTAATGTTTGAATAAGCTACGTACAAACGAAGCAATTCTAGTGGATTGCTTGTAGCAAACTTCATTTTTATACCTTCGAGAATTACGACTTCAAACATTATTTAGCCAATCTAGTGGATTGCTTGGACAATTCCGCATATTGTCCAAGGTATAAATACGTGACTTGTAAGGAAAAAGCTACACTATCGTTTGGAGGATCTGTAGTAAGACAGAGAGATTATTCAATACCCTTGAGGCCAAGAAGTAATTATTTAATAGTCTAAGAGTACCAATACGTGATATTTTGGACTATTTTACAACGATATATTTCTATGGAGTTCATACATTTAATGGTAGACTCCATAGAAATATGTGGTTGTAAAGTGGTTCAGAGTACCACGTGGCAGTCTTCGTTTGCCGATCAAAAAAAATAAAATTGGTCGCATATCACGATCATTGGACTCACCCACTTATATTTATTCCCAACTCTTTCTACTAAAAAGGTGTTTTTGATTATGGAACATTGTGGGACTTCCTTTTTTTTCTTTTTCTTTTTTTTTTCTGTGTTGAGTTTAGCAACCCTTTAAATAGATAACCAAAAGATGAGGTGCTAAGTGTTAATTATCCAAATTTGATTATGTCATTAACTCATTAGTGATACCCTAATAATCTAATGAGTTTTCAATTTAGGTGTACAAAGGAACTTACGGCTCTTTTGGCTAAAATCCATTTGAATTATTTTTTTTTTGTACTTATTCAAATTTTTTTTGGCATTTGTTAGTTTATTGTCAATTTTTCTAAATTATTGCTTCGTGATGACGAGAGAAATCTAAAAAGTAAAAAATTAACATTGAAACCCAATTTTTTTTGAATAAAAACAAAAAGAAGCCAATTTTATAGATTTCTATCGTTATGACAAAGCAATAATCTAAAAAAAATGACAAAAACAAAAAAATACGAAAAAGTTGAATAATGATATAAAAATTAATAAGGAAAACTTAAATAAGGGTCC
>BPLS01023371.1:10897-29389 GCA_019656275.1 Rhododendron kiyosumense
TTTTTTTAATTAAGCCTCATCACCTACTTAACAAAACGGGGTTGAAGCTGCTTCAGCCGTCGAACAATTTTGTCTCATTGTACGCCTTTGATGAAGTTTCCATGCCAACGTCAAATGCAAAACTTCTACCAAATCATCATGTGGACTCATATCATACAAACGTTTCCTAGCACGTCCCTGTCGAATCAACATGCTTCCCCACCTAACGATATTAAACCCCTTTCCAAAACTAGGAACAATGGATCCACTTGAGCAGAATAGCCCTATAATCGTAAGGCATAAGTACTCCATCCTTATTTTGGGGAAAATTAGCAAGCAATCCCTATAATACTCTATAGATTCGGATATTATCAGCAAAGGCACTGAAAGAACCTATGCAGTCACGAGAAAATAAGCCTTTGGCAGCGTCAACTTCTGGCCGTAATTTCAGATGTACGGCTGCTTCCAATTCAGCACTGCTTCGACTCTACTTTCGTCCACCGCAATTCCTGTCCTTTGATACTATGTGCCCCAAGAACTTAACCACTTCTAGCCAGAACTCGCATTTACTTGTCTTGGCATAAAGTTGGCTATCTTGGAGTACTTGTAGTACTATCCGAAGGTGTCCATTGTGCTCGTCCTTATTGGCAGAGTATATCAAGATGTCATCAATAAACACCACTACAGTTGTTCATGAGACATTTGAGTACTGTTGGAGTGTTTGTCAGCCCAAATGGCATCACTACAAACTCGTAGTGTCCGTATCTGTCTTGGCGATAACTTGTCAGCCCGAATGGCATCACTACAAACCCGAACCTGCTTCTCCTAAAACCAAAATAGTCTATTCCGGCAATAGTAACATGTTGTTTGGAAACACCCAATACATCAGTCCAACCCTTACCTCCACAAATACCACCCAAGCCAGACCCATAAACTAAAGAGTTGCCCAGAGTAACCAGCCACAATCTCAACCTCGTGTTTTCTCCCAATTCTCTGCACCTCTCTCCGCGGTGCTAGAAAAATTGGTTGAAAGCAATATCGTCAAGCCTCTCAACCCTACTCCTCTTCCCCAAAAGCTACCCGCCAGTCATAATCCCAACGCTTACTGTGCCTACCACTAAAATGTAGGCCACCCCACCAATAACTGTTTCTGACTCCAACATGCCATGCAAGATCTCATTGACAACAAGACTATCCTAGTTCCACCTTAAAAGCCCAACATTGTCTCTAACCCATTGCCTAAGCATTCAAACCCTCAAGTCAACAGTATCAACCTTGAGTCACCCTTTAACCCGAGCCTATACATTATATCCGAAGCCCAACCTATACCAATTGTTGAGATGCCGACAGGAGATACTATCTGTGTGATTTAGACACTGGATTGGGAATTTGAACTGAGGTGGCAATCCACAATAGAAAACTTTCAGGACATAGAAAATCGAGCTTTATTCGATGGCGTGTGGCCAGCACTGGAACCCGAAGATGTTCAGGAATTGGAAAACAGAGCCTAGAGGCAAGAATGGAAGGAAAGATAGGTAGATCCATTTGACAGGTACTCATTCTATGCACTGTTCTAAGAACTAGAGTTAGTTGATGAAGAAGACGATTGGGAGTGGGAAGCAGAGCCTGCTGTGTGGAACCGTGTGGAGGACGAAGATCCATTGGATGTCACAACTTTGCCCCTTCTCTTCTAAGGGGAGGAAGTTCAACAAGGGCTTGATCTCTTGAACCCAAGAATACTCTTTGCTCAGTTCCGTGAGGAAACCATTAACAATATGGTGGAAGAAGGTCTAGATGATTTATATGAATACATGAATGTGCCTGCTGAAGAAGGTGACGATTATCCATAATACTACATTGTTGACGGATCACTGCTGCAACCGATTGTGCAAATTTTAGACAAGCCCCATGTTTCTGTTTTCAATTCTGAAGATTTGTGGGGAAAAGCGGACTTGGTTACTGTTTGGGTGGACGGGGAAGAACTGACAGTCAATAAGGCAATGGTCAACGAAGGTTTGATTAAGAGCAACAACTTCTGGTATTCTTTGGAGGAAGAGAATCTATGGAATACTCTAGAAATGGAGCTCCTCAATGAGACATTGGAGAAAACAAGACTGGACAAGGGAAAAAGGAAAGCAGACACCAATCTATTAAACCTCTGGAATGATTTACCAGACTTTTGGACGGAACATTCCCCCAAAACAATCAGCAATCTCATAAGCAGCGGCCGTATCTATCAACCTTCTAACCTATAGAAGGGGAGTTCATCTTGGGCACCCTATACAGCTTGCTCCTCAAGCCCCACCATACTAGCAAACCCTATCAAACCCACTAACCCATGTAACCCCATCCCCCAAAACAACCCCACTAACCCAAGTAATTCCATCGCTCCTATTCCTCAAAGCAACCCCTCAAATTCTACCAATCCTTACCTCTCCACTAACCCAAATACCTTTGCAAATCCCAAAACTACCCAGTACCAGAACCTAACCCCCGATACTGACTCCATCATCAAACAGCTCAATGAAACCCCAGCCAATATGTCTGTTTGGGGAGTATTGGCATCGTCTCACCAACATCTTCGAAGACTCGTTAATGCTCTTTCCAAATTCGAGGTTACCCTTGACATAACCCTCGAAGCTATGGTTGCCCTCATCACCCCCAACTTCATAAAACATACTTTAGCCTTCACAGAGAAAGACCTCCTGCCCGAAGGTACTGACCACAATAAACCCCTTCGCTGGGCATTCTCATTGACAACGATTCCGCCATCAATGTATGCCCTCTTCGTACAGCCTACTGTTTGGGCCTAAAAAACAAAGACTTCGCGCCATCAACTTCGGGTGTCCACGCCTATGATAACACGCACTGTGATGTTATAGGAACGATTAATCTTGAATTTGTGACTGGGCAGTTCAAAACAATAGTGGAATTCTATGTGCTTGAGATCCTTGCTTCTTTCAACCTTCTGCTAGGAAAACCATGGCTTCATCGCTCTAATGTCATGGGAGTACCTTCCACTCTGCACCAAAAACTCATACTGGGACCGGAGTCAGGGACTCTCATCATCCATGGAGACTCGGGGATTCGTCCCCATTCCGAAGACAATTCCCCACTATTAGAGATCATGCATGGAGATGAGGATATAGCTATGAGAGGTTTTGCTGTGGTAACTTCCGGAAGGGTTTGTATTATCCGGGCTAATGATGGTTTCTTGGTAAGCTCAGTAGCTCTTGAGATCTTGAGAAGGATGAATTACATGTCAGGCATGGGTTTAGGCCGTGACCAGAAAGGGGTTTCTGAGTTTCCCCATTTCCCTGGTTGTAGTGACCGATTTGGCTTGGGATATGTTCCCAAGAAAAGCGACCCTAAGAAAAGATGGCGTAACCGTGCCCCCGCCCATGCATTGAGGAAAAGCCAATGATCAGCTTTGTGTTCGAAGCTGAGAAAGCTCCATACCGGGGTTAGCCTGAACCTTTCTTTGATGCATAGATGCAAAAAGAGTACCCTAGATTTGAAATCTTCGCCGAGGATACTTGGGACAGTGATGACGAAGCTAAAAAGAAGGAAGAGCTTGTCAGGGCATTCCATGTTGACTGGTGTAGGGAGGTAGTCCCGAACAAGCCCAATTAGGGCCCAAGCACGTGGTACGTGGGACCATGGTGTGGATACGATAGGGAACAATCGCCGTGCAAGACGGTGGTCGGCGATATGAACCAGTGACATAGGGGGTCACTTGTCCAGGATGTCTGTGCAGGGGCTTAGACTAGTAAACATGAGACGTTATTGGTCCCAAGGTTAGATAAGGAACCCGCGACACGTGAGGTCATTGGTCCAAGTAGCTTGTTTGGCATTAAAAAGACTGAACAGGAGGAGAAAACTGGAGAAAACCGCCTTAGGTGCAAGGAACACTCTGGAAGGGTCCAGAGATAGTGGTATTTCGTTGCAGAATGAGATTCCGAGAATGTAGGATCTGGGAAAGACACCTAATGGGAATGGGATGTTCAACCAGTTATGGAAAAGAGTCTTAAAAGGACTAAGGTAATGAACTGATAAGGGAACGAGAATCCAAGATATCCTGGGTTTCCTATATGAGATAGGAATCCTAGGGCAACAGGGATGCTTAGGCAGCAAGCATTTATGAATCTATAAATACGGGGTAAACCTAGAGGTAAAAGGTACGCAATACATTGCATTCATATTGTTCTCTAACTGATAATTAGGGTTTTTTGGCGAGTACGTGAGACTAACTTTGGCATCAGAGGGCCTTTGCTATGAGAAGCAAAGGTGCATTCACCCCTTGTTTGTTTTGCAGATTCGGGTTCAGACGACGAACTAGGGTTCCGGTGAAGAGGCATGAGAAAGCTGTTGTAATCTAGTGCTGTTCTAAGCACCAATTGTTTTCATCCCCTATAATTGGCGCTATCTGTGGGAAATAAAAGAATTCCCTGTCAATAAACGACCACGATGGAAGGAGATCCATCGACGCCGCTTGATCCAAAGAGCCAGCTAAGTGGGGGAGGAGATAAATCCCCACCAAAGGCTCCGAGGAAGCCCGATGGTAGGCATACCAAGAAGACCACGAGCAAGGACCATCCCATGACTGTCCATGATGACTCCAAGAATAGGGAGGGTAGGATAGCCATGAAATCCACGAAATGGAGTAAATCCCATCGTGGGAGAGAGTCGGTCGCACACTCGAGGAGTGTGCACAACAACAAAGATGTCCTCGATAAAAAGAGGCAGGAAATCGAGGAGTACGCTCATTTGATCAAAAAACGAAAGTACGAGATTCGAGAGTTACAACGGGTACGAGAACACCTAAAGGATTCTGGACTTTCACGAAGGAATTCTAGGGGAGACAGGTTGGCTCTGGTAGTCGACAAAAAGGCTCCTTCATGAGGAAGAAAGAGCAGGAGCCCCACCCCAAGGCGACATAAACCTTCTCCACAAAAAAGAAGCAGAAGTAAAAGCTGAACACCAGAGAGGCGAAGGGCTTCTTCAAGAAAAAGGAGAAGCAGAAGCTGAAGTCTCACCTTTGAGGAGGAAGGGACTAGAAAACACCATAGGGACAGGTACGAGAGACTTGAATCCAATTGGGAAAAACATAGACCCAACAAGACAAAGGGACTAGAAGACGAGACCATGACTGCACGAGAAGCAGCACGAAAGGCCCTCAGCAATATATCACCCTCCCCTTTTGCAAGGAGGTTGCAAAAGGCGAGATTGCCGAGCAGGGTGAAGCACTGTGCGTTCATCCTATATGAAACAAACACAAATCCCGTGGCACACATACAACATTACTAGCAGGCAATGTTTATGCACAACGGGGATGATGCAATTATGTGCAAGATATTCCCTTCGAGTTCGGGGAAGGTAGCTTCGTCTTGGTTCTATAAGTTGGGTCCGTGCTCCATCCGAGGATGAAGGCAGTTGGCCGAGCACCTAAAACTTTTAAGAGTCTTTCCATTATGAAGCAAGGAGAGGATGAACCGATCAGGGACTATGCAAAAAAATACTGGGAGACTTTCAACGAGATTGAAAGTTGTAGTGAGGAGTATGCAATAGCCACGTTCAAAACTTGGCTGCCTATTCGAGGAGAACTGCGTAAGTCATTAAACATGAGTCCAGTTGGAACATTGGCAAAATTAATGGAACGAATAGAGCAGCATGACAGGAACAAAGATGACATACTTCGGGAAGACAGCAAGGTAGTTGCCGAGCAAGCCAAGGGGCCTGAGAAAAAGGTAGATAAACCAGAGCCCAAAACTTATAGGGAGCAGAAAGAATATGGGCAGGTTAAGAAAGAGCCGTATAAGGAGAAATGAGCTCCAGACCCCAAGTCCTACTTTTCAATAAATACGGTTTAGAAAGAACCAATGTATAGGATTCTTTATCAAATAAAGAATCAGCCTTATTTCAAATGGCCCCCAAACCTGGGAGGAGATAAAGACGCAAAGCGGGCTACGAATTAGCACTGCAGCTACTATAAGGACTGGGGCCATATGACTGAAGACTGTGAGATGTTTAAGAAACACCTTAATGATTTGGTCTCTTGTGGTTACCTAAAAGAATTTATCCAGAAAGACCCCAAGGATAAAGAGAAGGCAATGGAGTTGGATTACGAACAAAATCCAAGGGGCATAATCCGTATGATACATGGATTGGCCGAGCATTATACAAGAAATGAGGTGAGATTGCTCCAAAGGCAGATTAAGCACAACCAACATGTGATGTAGTTGGGGAAGAAAAGAGGACATAGCGAAGAACTATGCAACGAGGGCATAGTCTTCATGGATGAGGACCTGGGTGTAGTCCAGGTGCCCCATAACAATGCATTGGTCATAACCCTACGAATTGGGGAGTATGACATGGAGAGGATCCTGGTGGATTCAGGAAGTTGCACAGAGGTGCTATATTACGATGCATTCTCTAAGTTAGGATTGACCCTAGCGGATCTAGTACAATCAATGACCCGTTTGGTTGAGTTCGGAGCAGGAGTAGTCTGGCTATTGGGCAAAGTAACGCTGCCTGTTCGGGCAGGAATACTGGTACTGTGAATCAACTTCCTAGTAGTGGATGTTTTGTCTTCTTATAACGCCATTATAGGAAGAACCTGGTTGCACAAGATGAGGGCAGTTTCCTCCACCTACCATCAGATGGTAAAATTTCCTGGGTCCAATGGAGTTGAAAAGATTAGTGGAACCAGAAAGTTGCCCAACAATGCCTGATTTCTATAATCAAGAAAGCACCGAAAGCAAAATTGGTCCAAGCCATAGAGATTCCGGACCAGTCCACCATTGAGGATGTCGAAGGGGAGCCCACTGAGAAAGTGTTTGAAGAAGATTCAGATCAATGAGACTGATCCAGAAAGGTATTTCCTGATTGGGGAAAATCTAAGCAAAGAAGAAGAACATGAGTTGGTTGGATTCCTGAGGGAATACATTGGCGTGTTTGCCTGGGTCCGTGAAGAGATGCTTGGGGTGGATGCAAGCATGATTTGTCACCACTTAAATGTGGATCTACAACACAAGCCAGTGATGTAGAAAAAATGAAGATCAGCCGTACAACACATGGATGCTGTAATCGAGGAGGTTGACCGCTTGTTAGAAGCAAAGGCTATACGAGAAGTTTATTACCTAGAGTGGTTGTCTAACACTGTGGTAGTAAAGAAAAAGAATGGGAAGTGGCGTGTCTGTGTGGTCTTCACGAATTTAAACAAGGCCTGTCCAAAGGACAGTTTCCCCCTCCCAAGGATAGATCAGCTGGTGGATGCAACAGTTGGGTATGGGCAAATGAGTTTCCTCGACGCATATCAAGGGTATCATCAGATTGCCATGTATGGGCCCGATCAGGAGAAGACTTCTTTTATTACACCAAGAAGGTTGTATTGCTATAGTGTCATGCCTTTTGGCTTGAGGAACGCTAAAGCAACTTACCAAAGGTTGGCAACGATTATGCTGAGAAAGTTGCTCGATAAAACTATGGAGGTTTACATAGATGATATGGTGGTCAAAAGCAAAGAGAGGCACGACCACATAGCTGATTTGAAGGAAGCCTTCGAGATTCTGAAGGAGTACAAACTGAAGCTCAATGCCTCAAAGTGTGCGTTTGGAGTAGGTTCAAAGAAGTTGTTGGGTCACCTTGTGACCATAAAAGGGATAGAGGCTAATCCCGACCAAATAACAGTTTTGCAGAGGCTCCAAAGTCCAAAGAACATGAAGGAGGTCCAAGGATTGACTTGAATGGCAGCAGCTCTTAACAGATTCATCAATCGGTCTAGCGATAGGTGTAGGCCTTTCTTTCAATTGCTGAAAAGAGAAAAGGATTCAAATGGGGGGCCGAATGCGAACAGGTGTTCCAAGACCTAAAGAAGTACTTGGCAGCGGCCCCGCTTTTGTCCACTCCAAAACCAGGTGAGTTTTTTATTTTGTACTTAGCAGTTTCTGAGCATGGTGTAAGTGCAGTATTATTGAGGAATAAGGGGTCCGAGCAAACCCCCGTATACTATGTGAGTGAGACATTGTTAGACGCAAAAACGAGATATCTGCCACTTGAGAAATTGGTCCTAGCATTAAAGACAGCGGCAAGGAAGTTGCTTCATTATTTCTAGAGTCATAGAATTGTGGTTTACACAGAGTTTCCGTTGAAATCGTTGCTACGAAAAGTAGATTTTTCGGGACAAATATCGACTTGGTTGGTGGAACTTAGCAAGTACGATATTGATTATCAGTTGTGCATAACAATTAAAGGGCAGGTGTTGGCAGATTTTGTAGCAGAATTTTCTCCTGTAGTAGCTCCACAGCTTCCTAAGAGAAAAGAGCAACCAGTTGAGCCATCAACTAGGAAGGTTAAAGCATCTACCGAACAGGATCCCTTAGAATGGAAACTATTCATTGATGGTTCCGCATGCAATACTGGATCAGGGATTGGAGTTTTACTCTTTCCTCCTAAGGGAGTAATGTTGAAATTGTCCCTTCGACTGGGGCTTTAGTGCTTCAAACAATGTTGCGGAGTACGAGGCACTCCTAGCAAGTTTAAGAAGTGCAAAGACCCTAAAGGTAAAGAGAATAAGGGTGTACTTTGATTCACAGCTTGTGGTGAACCAACTATCCGGGGAATAAGAGGCCCGAAATGAGAAATGGTAGCCTATGTGGAGGCCGCCAAGGATTTGCTCGGCACCTTTGAGAAGGTGTACATTAAGTAGATAAGTTCTGGGCAGAATGCCCATGCAGATTAGTTGGCTTGGTTGGCTGTAGCTATGCCAATCGAGTTTAAAAGGAAGGTGGCAGTGGATTATCTTGCTGAGCCAAGTATTGGAAAAAGAGTGTAATTGGTCTTGGACGTGAATCAAAGACCAAGTTGGATGGATCCAATTGTGGAGTTTTTACGAGATGGAACACTCCCCACAGATAAAAAGGAGGCTCACAAGATAAAGACGAAATTTGCACGATTTTGGTTGTCACCTGAAGGAAAGTTGTACAAAAAGTCCTTCACTGGACCATACTTACTTTGTGTGCTCCCAGAGATGGTGCAAAAATTTCTCCATGAGATTCACGAGGGAACATGTGGAAGCCATGCTGGGGGCAGGTCTATTGCCCACTGAGCAATAACCCAGGGTTATGGTGGCTGCACATGCAGGAGGATGCAAAGGTGTATGTAAAGATTTGTGAGAAGTGCCAGAAATTCTCACCAATGATCCGAACACCGGCCAAGGATTCGGTGCCGTTGACAAGTCCTTGGCCATTCGCACAATAGGGAATGGACATCGTGAGTCCACTCCACAAGGCAACTGGGAATAGGAAATTTCTTTTGGTAGCAACAGATTATTTCACTAAGTGGATTGAAGCTGAACCATTAGCTAAAATCACTGAACCTATGATAGAAAGGTTCGTGTGGAAAAGCATCATTACTCGATTCGGGGTCCCTTATTTGTTGATTACGGATAATGGGTCCCAATTTCAGAAAAAGTTCAAAGCATTCTATGCCCAGTACGGAATAAAGAACTACTACTCAACCCAGCCTACCCTCAGAGTAATGGGCAAGCAGAAGCGTCCAACAAAACTATACTTGACGGGATCAAGAAGAGGTTGGACAAAGCAAAGGGGAAGTGGCCCAACGAATTGCCACTGGTCTTGTGGGTGCACTGAACAACTCCAAGGAGGACTACGGGAGAGACCCCCTATTCATTAGCATATGGAACATAGGCTATTTTTCCATTGGAGGTGGGTTTGTTGACCAACAGGACCATTTTGGATGAAAGTGGCGGCAATGACAAAGCCCTGGAGATCGAATTGGATCTGGCCGAGGAACGGAGAGAGAGGGCTCTTGTTCATTTGGCCTCATATCAGGAGCAGCTGATGAAAAGCTACAACAAGCATGTCACCCACGAGAATTTGGCATTGGAGACCTTGTGCTACGTAAGGTGCTCAGCAATACCAAGGTGGCCAATGAGGGCAAGCTGGGGGCCAATTGGGAAGGCCCATATCGAGTTACTGACATTATGGGCATAGGATCTTATAGATTGGTAGACCTGGACAGGAACCCGGTGCCAAGGCCTTGGAATGTCCATAATTTGAGGAAGTTCTTTATGTGAAAGACTTCAGTTTATTTTACAATCTGTTTTAGGATGCACATTGTGATTGTGCGGGAATTACGAATCAAATTTCCTTGTTTTTTATTCTTTGTTGGTTGCAAGGGATATGAATAATGCCCCATTGAGTTATCAAATCATGAATAAGAAATTTAATTATGAGTCTTTTCAAATTTTATGGTCTTTTATGGCGACGAATTTTCACTCCACTCCTTTGATTTAATACGGCGCTAGAAAGTTGTACACCGTCTTTTCTTGCTTCGTATTGGGGAGCAGAGGGTTGTAGTAGCAAAATTACGAGCAAATTCAAAAACTTTGCAAGTACGAATATACTTGGTTATTTGTTCAGGTATGAATAAACCTGGAATGCATACGTGAACATGCACAAATTCTACCAAATATGAATACTATAGGGGATCGATTTGTCGGGACCTCAGTCGTGGTTCTAGCTAGGCTTCCTCCTCTGTAGCTCCGCGCTCCTGCGGCTAGACCTGCAGTAAGTCACTAGGGCTAGATTAGCCCAGTGACCCTTCGACGATCAAGTTAGATCTCAGGGGAGGAATTTAGGTCTAGGGTTAGGGTTTTGTCACATATCTCTTCCGGTATGTATCTCTTTGTATTTATAGACCTAGGTTTACTTGGCCTCCAAGCTAGCGTGTGGAGAGTACACTCGGGTAACTACCTTGGGTGATGTCATATGTGACGAGAGGAGCAAGGCGGTTACGGAGCACATGGCCAGATTTGACCCCAATGATTACGTTCGCCATGTAATCCATACAGTCCCTAACAAGCGTAATAACCTCCCAGAGTCGGTAGTAGGAGCACTAGAACGAATATGCTGCACGCTGTTAATAATAATCGAAGCGGGTACCAAAGAAATGTGGCCTAGCAGAAAACTGAACGATACGCCAGGACCTCCAAGTATTACCAAACTGGATGATGACGCCCCATGGGCCTCCAGTTCGATTCACTTGGCTAGGTTACCGAGGATGGTAACCGAGGCCACCACAATAGCCCTTCAATTTCCCAGAGCCTTGCTTCTTGGACTCTAGGAAATTGACTTTTCTCACGAACCACCATGCTTTGAATTCAAGCGAACTCGGTTATCGAGGCGATGAGCGACTTCGGTAGCAATTTAATCACTAGCCCCCAGCTACTAGAGCCTCGTGTCAATCATCGTCGAAATGCTAGGGGTTGATAGCTGTCCTGGCACGCGTTGTCAGTTAATTGGTACAAGTTGTCACCTCAGGAACACGTGTTAGCAGGCAAATGGCTCGACTACCCAACGCTTTGACCTTGGTACAGAGCCCTCGATACTGACCATGTGATGAGGACACGTGGCAGAGATCCAACGGCTCGATGCACGACACTTCATTTCCCGCGCAGCTTTTCGAGATCTTATTATAAATAGGGAGACAGAGACTGGATGGCCATTTTCCCTTTGCTTCGAAAGCGAACTGCCGCCACGGCCTGTTTCCAGCTTTTGATTGAGATTTTGAGCGTTGTGGACGCAGATCACCACACGAAACTGAGGTATGTTAATCTCCTTGCTTTAACCTTCACGCCTCGATCATTTTCTTCAAGTTTTTTATCGCTCTTAACGTGCATTGCGGCTGAGCTGCCACTCGCCGCCATTTAATCCATGGCGGCGTTGGACTTCTTCGGCGCTGTTCATCTTCCTCCCGAGGCCCGTATTCATCCCGAGGCCTATATTCATCTCGAGGCCTGTATTCATCTTGAGGCCTATATTCATCCCGAGGCCTACAGTCATCCCAAGATTATAGGAATAGTCAGATCATAGGGACCAACTCCGAGGAGAAGCGCTTCTGACAAGGACCGAGGATTAGGTTTCCCGAAGAGCGATGACCATTCTGTCCCGAACACTAGGTCCTCTTGCTTTTCCCTAAGCATATAGCTAATGGGTTTTTGCAACTTTTCTTCTTTGCTAGGGAGGGGCGAATGGTCATTGAAATCTCCTCAGGTAGCTCTAATAGCTCTGACTCCTCTCCTATTAAGATTCCTGTAGACATCAGGGAAGCGCTTCGGAATCGAGCCTTCTACCGAACCCGAATTGACTTTATTGAGCCCTTCGACCCCTTGAGAGCTCCACAGCAGAAAACAACCTTCGACCCGAGAATGACAGAGGCCCCAAGCACCTTGGACCATGGATCGGGGCCGCTCGCCAATGCCCCTGAGGAGGTCCGAGGGCAAAGGAGACGGATGAGGCCATGCCCCTATCGGAATCAGTACTTCGACAGCACGTCGACCACCTACGCGGAGTTCAAAAGGGTTTACAGCATCCCTCTCGACGTCGAGGTTCGGCTCCTTCTGAACAGCAACCCTGGAGATCTTCCGCACCGGCATGGGGAGTTGATCTTTCCCCTGATGGCCATAACCGAGGGGGGAGTTATGTTTTCCCTCCACTAGTTTGTCCGACGAGTGCTCTGAACTCTCAACCTCACCTCCTCCCAGCTCACAGTGAATTCATACCGAATCATTACCAGTATCATAGAGCTGAGGAGGCAGTACAATCTAACCTTCAGGCTGGAAGAACTCTTCGGAGTGTACCTATTAGGGGTCAACCGCAAACACGAACGGTACTACCTATCTTGCCAGACTGGGTACGACACATTCTTGATCGATCACCTGCCCGACTCCGAGGAATGGGCGAGTATTTTTGCCTCGGTCACTGGGAACTTCATGTTCGGTCCCGGGGAAAGAGTGGACACTACCACCACAGTTCTGTTCGAGACTGGAACCCCTGGTCGGTAGAAATTTCTCTTCGGTACATTCTTTGTATATCCTGTTGTGTTTCGCATGTACTGACTTCTTTCGCTTGGCGGCCTTTTTTTTTTTTTTTTGCAGTCGAGGGTGTCGTGCAGGGGCTTCGGGTTTTAGCCATCCGAGCTCGAATAACAGCTGCCTACGCCATCCCGATTATAAGTCATTACGCTCCCGACCTGCTCGGGTACGTTGCCTCGTACACCAACTTCTTGAAAAAGAGACCGAGGCATCAAGGTGTTCTGAGGGCGGGCAGAGGACGAGGTAGAGGAAGAGGGGAAAGGAGAGGAAGCGGCATAAATGAAGCCGAAGGGAGCACCTCCGAGCCTCGGGGAGTCGTTCATGAGGAGATAGACTGAGAGACGCCGGAAAGGACCGGGCTTAGCAACGAAATGAGCGACTGAGGAATGGTAGTTCTGAACCAAAAATGCCAAAGGCCGGGAGGCCGAGGTCAAGGCTCTCTCCCCGGTACGTGATGAGCACACATTGTTGACATATGGAAGTCCCATATCACATATTGTTAGTCCCAAAATGCGCGTAATTGCCTATGATTATTATAACTTTCATCACTTATATTGGATTATCGTTTTTGCAGGAAAAAAATAAAGGTAACTACGTTTCGGCCGTCAAATTTAAAAAGCATGAAGTCAAATTTTATTTGGTGTCAAAGATGAGCCTGTGGTTAAAATAGTCAAGCGCAATCAAAAGATATGAAGCTAGCCTAGAGAATTCTGCACGATCAAAATTGGATTAAGTTAACTTTTATATGATTGCACGTGGCCTAATTTTTGGGCAAAGTTAATTGGTGAATGATGAACCTGATTTTGGAAGGAGTTGAACCCAACCTATGACTTTCCTTTAGTAGGCACGTGGATTGTAAAAGAGGGCAAATTAAGAGTTGAGGAAGGAAAGAAGGATTCTATTTCCAAAAGAGTTCTCTGGCTCTCATTATTTAAGGATCAGTAGGAGGTATCATTTTTGAACAACCACGCCTTAGCAATATATTTCGGCCTACCACGGAGCAGCATCACCACGAGGCAGGGAATTCTCACGACTGGCTCGAGCGGAAGAAAACTTGTTTTCATTTGTCGTAAGCGTAGTTTCATGGAGTTCTTTTATTATATGAATATGTGTTCGTACTCCATGAGCAGCTAAACCTTTAAACTAGGGTTAAGGATGAAGCCCCATTAATGACTATTGTTTATAAGTTCATGAGATTTGATTTTACCCGATTATTTGGTTTGATTTTAATTAAATTGTTCTTACTCCAAATCAATTGTTGGGGATAGATTCTGGATATGAGTTCAATCACGTTTTTCTCATGATTTGGAATTGTCTTTAGCATTGAAAGTTGGTTTTTCATCGTTAACTATAACATTGGATATTTATTGGGATTTGTTAAAAGCGGATACAATTAATGATTTGGTTTTATACTTGCGAGTGGAGAGGAACAAACATTAGACTTTTTGATGAACTTTCACGATGACATTTTCCATGGTAACAGAATTAGCTTTCAGATTATCATGAAGAAATTTTGGGTAAAGTTAATGATCATGAATATATAATGGTACGAGTTAATGGGTGTGGATTCCGAAACCTTAGTATTTTTCCGTTGATTAAAAAGAAACTTTAATTTTCACGTCTTTGATAGTTTAGTTCAATTTTTACTGTTCACTTTAGTTTAAAAATCAATTTCAACTTTTATCAACTAGGTTAGGGTTTAATCAGTTTAATTTATTTAGTTTTCCTACAAAAAATCACAAGTCCCTGTGGGTTCGACCTCGCTCTTGCATTACTATACTTCGGTACGATTCGTGCGCTTGCGAGTACATTAAAATTTCACATCAGTACGCCAGGTGCCGGGATCTTAAGGGTGGCCCCCGTTTCTCCTCAGGAGCCTCCGGAGAAAAGGGCTCGGCAAGAGACTGGAGACGGCGCCGGGGGCAAGGACAAAGAGCCCATCCATATCTCTGAAGGAGAGGAGTAGGGACAGAAGACCATGGAGGTAGGAGACGGAAGGTGGGTCCACCCGAGGGAGCTTCCCTGGGCTCTGGAGCTTCACAATTACGCCGGTCACCAGATTCATCATGCAAACTCCGTCAAGAACCTCGGGGTAGCGTTCAGAATGCTCCAGGGAAGCATTTTTCCGAGGGACGCCGAGGCTATCCAGGGCTTGACCGAGGACATTACCGCGGAAATAGCACAGGCCCTCTTCACTGTAAGTGCTTCTGTACGCTTTGTTCCCTTTGACTTGGATGTTTGCACTTGGTGAAACCTTCGACTTTCTGTTGACAGGCTGGCGCTCGGGCAATGGTGGTCAGTGACTGTTGCAAGGCACAGGAGAGAGAAATCGAAGAGCTGCAGCAGGCTCTCAGGCAAAAGGAGGATGACCTGAAGGTGGCATGGGAGACCTACGAACTTTACTTGGACCATTTCCAAAGGAGTGACCAAGAGTGGGTGCTCACCGAGGATCGAGCCAAGAAAGTCGAAGATGCGACTACCTTGAGGGTCACTTGAGCTCGCGCGGTTGAGGCTGCGAAAAATAAGGGTTATGACGAAGGCTGGGTTGCAACTGGAGTGGAGTACAAAAAATAGGTTCGGGAGATCGAAGCTGAGCTATACAAAGATCGCTTCTTGGACGGGGTGCGCTTCGGCCATGAGGCTCTTTTAAGTAAACTCGATCTTCCTGAAGATTCAGAACTCTGGGCCGTGCCCCAGCCACCTCCCTTGGAGCACGTGATGACCAAAGAGGAAGACGAGGCTACACCAAACCCCGAGGAGTTGCAAGCCCCAGGAGGCCATGCTGATCCCAATGCTGCAGCTCCAACGGAGGACGTATAAGATGGATCTAACTCTCTCTCTTCAAGCTTTTGTTAATTTTTGCTTTGCTTGTTCTTGACTGGACGGCTCCGAACATTTGGAGTTTGCCGTTCCAGAGTTGCGTAATAGTTGGGTAGGACCAACGCCGAACAGTTGGCCTAAGCTGGATCCTTGTTAGGATTTTAACTCTGCATCATAAATTCACCATGTTGCTTGTGTGAATGAATGTTTCTTTTCCCAGTAGCGTTTATCTTTGAAATGCTTGTTATGAATTTATAGTTGCTACTAGGATGTATCTATGCCCCTGTTTCGGTTAGGCTTGTGGAGGAGTGGAGCAAGTCATAACCGAAGCACTATTTGAAGTGAAATTGATTGCCTGCCCGATAAGAAGGATGATTTACTGGCGGCCCCTGCCTCGGGCGGATACTCTGTGTAAACAACCCATGAAATGATCGGAGTGCAGGGGTTGATGATCGAAGCCCCAGCCTCTAATGGGACCGGGGAGAGCTAAGTGACCTATTCCGAAGTAAGTAAGGAACGATTTTGAACTTTCCATGCCCCTGCTTGGGACTAGGGCGCCTTGGTTGCTTGCTAATAAAATAAGTGTAACAAGGGGGTACGCTTGTGATACGATGGGACCATTAAGTTGAGCTAGAGTCCCGAATGGGAGATGACCTCGGCCATGAGTTCGGGATGCAATGAGTCCGAGCAGTGAATGACTTTGGTAGGTCGGAATAATGGGCTCGATAGAAGACCGAGTATCCTTAAGGCGAATGACCAGAAGTCCAGACGACCGAAGAGGCTGGGGTGACTTAGTGGGAATTTTGTCCGAGGGGATCACCTATGAGGGAACAAAATCCTTGAAGTCGATGTAAAACGGTCCGAGCGAGGACAGATCAAGTGCAAATAATTAAACGACAGAAGCAAAGAACACAAGTAGTGCTTAAGAGAAGAAAATTCTCATTGATACTTGTCAGGATACTGTCATTACATAGGCGAATTGCCCTCAAAAAAAAAATTTCTTAAAAGATAAAAGCTGATGAAAGGGGATGCGACTAGTCCTTAGAACTGAGGAGCTGCTAGCCATAAAACTTCTTTAGGTTGTTAGTGTTCTACGTTTTAGCGATTAGGGAATCGTCCAACTTTTTCAACTTATAATTTCCTGAGCCGAGGTGTTTGAGGACTCGGTAGGGGCCTTTCCAGTTGGGCATCAGCTTCCTTTTCTTTGACTTTTCAACCACTTTTTCCAGACAAGATCATCAGGTTTGAACAACCTGAGATGGATGCTTCGGTTGTAGCCTTTTGCAACCTCCTGCTGGTATGACGCAAGCTTGATCCTTGCATTTTCACGTTCCTCCTCAGCCAAGTCTAGGTCTGAAGCGATGTTGTCGTTATTGACTGATTCAGCAAAGTTTTCAGTGCGGATTGTTGGAAGGCCGACTTGAATGGGAATGACCGCTTCCATTCCGAATGCCAGGGAGAAGGAAATGCGATCAGTGGATCGCTGAGGCGTAGTACAGTAGCCCCAGAGCACCCTAGGTAGCTGCTCGGCCCATTTGTCGCGGCGTGCTCGAGTCGGCGCTTTAGTCTAGATGAAATCGCTTTGTTTGCAGCCTCGGCTTGCCCGTTGCCCTGGGGGTAAGCCGGAGTGGACGTGTCCCATTTGATACCATACTCGTCCAGTAAGGCCCGGTATTTCTGCCCTGTAAATTGTTTCCCGTTGTCTGTAATGATGGCAAACGGTACACCGAAACGCAAAATGATATTTCGCCACACAAAGCGAATGACATCTGTTTCTTCAATAGTGACCAAGGGCTAGGCTTCAACTTATTTCGAGAAATAGTCAGTTGCAGTTAAGAGGAACTTACACCCATCAGGAGCAACTGGGAGCTTGCCAACAATATCCATGCCCCACTGGGAGAAGGGCTAAGGGCTAGTGAGGGGGCTCAGGTCCCGGGCTGGCTGGTGGATAATCGGGGCGAACATCTGGCACTTCCTACAACACTTGACGAGTTCTTCAGAATCCTTTTCATTGTCGGCCACCAATACCCTTGAGAAATGGCTCGGTGAGTGAGGGACCGTCCATCGGAGTGACAACTGCTATCGCCGGCATGAAGCTCTTCAATGATGCCTGGTACTTGTGTGGGTGGGCAACCAGTAGGTAAGGTCCAGTGAATAATCTTCAGTAAAGCTTGCCGTTTAGGTTAAGCTAGAAGAGAGCGGCCTTATTGCGGAGTCGGTGAGCGTCCTTCTTGTCTGGGGGAAGGACATCATTGCGCAGGTAGCCAATGATCTCATCCTTCCAGCTTGGTTCGAGCTCTATGCTGAGTACCTCTTGGTTTAATACTTCGAGTTCGAAACTGGGCTTGTCAATGGAGCTGAAGGAGATAGAACGATGTCCCGAGGAGGAGCAAGCCGAAGCAAGCCCAACAAGGGCATCGACATGGGTGTTCTGTTCCCTGGAGATGTGCTCGACTCAGATAGCTTTGAAGTTTTTGATGAGTCGGACGACGGAGCTAAGGTAAGTACGCATTTGGTCGTCCCGAGCTTCATATTCTTTTGAGAGCTGATTGACCACTAATTGGTAATCGCTGTAGACCACAAGCTCTTCGATGCCCAGGGCGTCGGCCGTTTTGAGCCTGAAAATCAGTGCTTCGTATTCAGCCTTGTTGTTGGAGGCGGGGAAGTTGATAGAGAGTGAACTTTCATGCAAAACACCAGAGGAGGAGAGGAGCACGATCCCGGCCCCTGCGCCTCGGCTATTGGAGGCGCCGTCAACGTACATTTTCTAGACATCACTGTGGAAAAGCTTCCAGGCA
>BPLS01023371.1:51897-68124 GCA_019656275.1 Rhododendron kiyosumense
GCCGATATAATGTGTCAGCCCTTGTAGATGATCAAGATGAACAGTTCACCGTGGAAGCTTTTGGAGCAGAGGAGCTTGCTAGGATGAAGAAGCCAGTGGAGCTGTAGTTAGGAAACCTTAGTTTTCCTTTCTTCTGTAATGTTCAACTCCTGTGGGGGTGATGTTGTAATAAGAGCTAGACTCTATTTATTTTCTGAAATAAAATGTCCTTTTAACGTACCCTAATTTTGGGGGCGTTACAGACTTTTTGGCTGACAACCCGGCTGGGGTAGATGAAGACACTGAATTCATATTCCCTGATGAAAGCATAATGATGTTAACTGAAGAAGTTTGGAAGTTATACTTCGACGGAGCTGCCAATCAAATGGGATTTGGAATTGGTGTATTGCTGGTAGCACCTGATGGATCTCATATCCCGCTCGCATTCAAACTAAACTTCGAAGTCACCAATAATCAGGCCGAGTATGAGGCCTGCATCGTGGGCCTGGAAGAAGCCATTGAGATCGGCATAGAAAAGCTGGAGGTAGTGGGAGATTCTAATCTGGTCGTGTCACAAGCCAATGGTGACTGGAAAGTCAAAGAGGAGAAGTTGAAGCCATATTATCAGGATTTGGAAGACCTCATTGCTTCGACCACAACCTAACCGTTGAAAAGGTTGATTTACCCCGAGCGTAGGGCTAAGTCGTTGTCAGCATAAATACCGGAAAGTCCGGGATCGTACCCATAGAGATGATTCCTTATAGTTTGCCAGGATTTTTAGCGAAAGGGATGTAGCGTTTAGACGGCCAACTTTTGGTTTTGATTAAAGGTAAAAGTTGTTTGATTACAAGACTAGAAAAATGAGTTTTTACTAAAATAAAACAAGCTGCAAGGTGTTGGAATGACTAACACCCGGGACCTAAGTTATCTACACTTTCTCATGAAAGACTCGGTTGAATCGCACGGCTTAGGCTATCAACCGGAAGATTTAGCGGTGAAAATCATTAGAGGCTAGAAGTGTGACATGGAAAACGAGTGAGTTCTTTCATTCTTTTGGCAAACACAAATCGAGACATCGCTCACGGAACCATGTGAGCGAGCACATGATCACCGGAGATTAACATCGGTTAGTTTTGTTACATAAAGGCCGAACAATGCTCATTTCCTTATCAAACTTTAAGTCGAGAGTTGAGAAAGATAAGATAAACGTAAATCTCGGGGCATTAATCACTCCGAAGCCAAGCCTAATCAACTACTCACGCATATTTGAACGACTAGAAGAAGTGCTAAATTTAACCAACATTTTTAACCGACAGAAACGAAAATAAACTTGAGATGAATAAAGATCCAAACCACACGAACAACTTTAATAAATGAGAAAACGAAGAACACGAAGAACTTACTTGAGTTAAAAGGAAATTACACTTGCAAAGGCTTAAAGAGCTTTAATGGGGAAAAACCTAAGTAATTAATGCGTTAGATACAAAAGAGGGAGAGAGGTGGTCCTATATATACACAAGTGACTTTCTCTCTCCTCAAAAGCCAGGAAAAACCCCATAAAGTAGCCTATTAAAAGAGAGTTTCCAAAAGTGGAAAGTCTGAAAAAGCAAGAAAAATATCTTCCCGGACAAAACGTTATCGATAACATAACAAATTGTTGTCGATAACAATGCTAGAATGGCCACCCAGGACTTAACATTATCAATAACATTGACTCCAAGTTATCGCTCTCCTTGCCTCTGGACAAATTCTGGCCAAAGATAGTGCACGGGTATCGATTACTTGGGTAAGTTATCGATAACTCTGGGTCAATTGGTACACTTAGAGGAACGGAAGGGGAACGTTATCGATAACTTCTTGTTAAGTTATCGATAACGTTAAGCACTGCAACCATGATCCAGCCTGCTGGGCTGCCTTGAATTCCTTGTCTCCTCTTGGACTTCATCCAGCCCTTCGTCTATTGGCTCGAGAATTTGACGGGGAGTGCTTTCCAAGAACCCAAATGCTCCGGCGTATCCAATGGCGCACAAAACCGCCTTATTAGCAAAAATGACCTGAAACACTTGACAGAACACCTTACGTGCAACATTTGAAATTAATGATAAAAAAGACATGGAAACGTCATACTTGGAAGGATTTTAGCACCCAAATTTGTACAATCTTGGGTGCTAATCACTCATCCCCCATTTTAACAAGGTGACTTTCACTTATGTACCAAGGCTCAAAAACCGTTTCGCAGACGCATTAGCAACGCTGGCCTCCATGGTCGAAATCCCTATTGGCATAAAACTGAGGCCAATTATGATTGAGCAAAGGGACACACCTGTCTATCAGCATGTTATGGTAGTCGATGAGCCCCGGAGATGGCCATCCTTAGTATTACGACATTTGGAAATTCATTGAAACGGGAGAATATCCTACGGAGGCAACTAAAAAGGACAAAATCGCCCTTTAAAGGATAACCGCGCAATACATCATTTGTGGAGGAAGCTTGTATCGAAGATCGCACTGCGGCACGCACAAGCTATGTGTCCACGGTGCAGAAGCAAGACGAGTGATGGAAGAAATCCATGAAGGGGTGTGTGGTCCTCACATGAATGGTATAATGCTCGCCAAGAAAATTCTCAGACAATGGTATTTTTGGTCCACCATGGAAACAGAATGCGTGGAGTACGTACGACGGTGCCACAAATGCCAAATCCATGCCAATTTGACTCATATCCCACCATTTGAGCTGCATCAGACAACCTCACCTTGGCCTTTCTCGACATGGGGAATTGACGTCATCGGGAGAATTGTACCAGCGGCTTCTAACGGCCATAAGTTCATCTTGGTAGCCGTGGATTACTTCACAAAGTGAGTAGAGGCCGCCTCATATGCCACCCTGACTGCAGTACAAATTGCCCATTTCATCAAGCAGAACATCATCTACCGATATGGGGTCCCTCAGGCATTCGTATCCGACAATGGGGTGCATTTCAAAGGGCGAGCCAGAGAAATCTTGGATGAATTCCAAATTCAAGTACACAAGTCAACAACATACCGACCGCAGACTAATGGAGCCGTGGAGGCTGCTAACAAAACCATCAAAGTCATTTTGGAAAAGACCATTGAATCCGCAAGGAATTGGCATGAGCAATTGCCGCTAGCCTTGTGGAGATACCGAACGTCTGTGCGTACCCCAACGGGGGAGACCCCTTACTCTTTGGTCTATGGAATGGAAGCTGTGCTCCCCATCGAGCTGGAGGTCTCTTCCCTTCGAACCATGATCGAATGTGAAGTCCCAGAGGCGGAGTGGCTAAACAATCGGTTCATAGAACTTATGTTGTTCGATGAACGCCGACTGAGGGCTCTTTATCACATCCAAGCGTACCAAAGGAGGATTGCGCGCGCATTCAACAAGAAGGTAAAGCCCCGAGGTTTGTTAGAAGGCGATATGGTTCTAAAGGAAATCCAGGCACCAGTTTATGACCCGCGCGGAAAGTTCCGGCCGAAGTGGGCCGGACCGTACATCATCAAAACCATCTTGACAGGAGGAGCCACGTAGCTCATCGATTTGGACGGAAACAAATTCGCGACTCTGGTTAACTTGGACTAGCTCAAACGCTATTACCCCTGAGAGAAGCTCGCTGGGCTGAAAACCGCAAGGGCGGGCAAACCCAGGCAAAAATTAGAGCAATAGCCTGCTAGGATGAAAAACTCACCAGAGGCGTCCTAGGCAAAAGTTAAGGCAAGCAAGAAATGAGCTCGCTGGGCCGAAAACCCGAAAGGGCGGTACTAGGCAAAATTAAGAGCGCAAAAGGAGAGTGTCAAAACCCGAGCGAACCTTAGCCTGAACTACGTTATGACCTGATTCCCTCTCTTCGAAGGATACGTAGGCAGCCTCACTTTGAGGCCCGGTCATCACCATTCCAAAAACAAAAATCCAAGTTGAAAGAGCACAACGTGTTGAGTCATGAAAGGGGAAAACCTCCCGGAACTCATTTTTATTATCATAACTGCTTCTAATACAAAAGGCTGAGCATAATCTTCAAAAGACAAAAGAAAAAAAAAGCAACACAGTCAAAAGTGGGTCCATAATTTATTTCTTGATCGGGGTGGTAGGTTTGAGTCAGTTTCTAGCTCTCATTGCAATGTCTCTCCTCAGCCATTTCCGATAACTCCCATGAACCATCACAGAAGGATAGAGATGTGCATCAGTCACCTCACGGGCCCTTCAGGACCGTTGATAGGCGCAAAGCACGGAATGGCGAAATGGAGGCAGTACAATGTTAATCACGGCTTCAGCGGGAACGTCTTGCCTCAGGCCGAACTGCCATTGAATCCGGTATGGGACGTAGAAAGTGAAAGCCTCCAAACCAGCAAGGACGACCCAATGAGGGCCCATGAAATGCACGGTCATGGGAGGAAGGTCCAACCATGAGCATCTCCAGGATATGGTCTCAACTCGAAGACCCCTGAGGAAGTCAACCCATTCGGAAATCCGCCTGTCCGCAAACTCAAAGCAACGGAGAGACAACAGTCTTGCCTCGTACGACCAGTTTCCAGGAGGAATGGTTAACACATTTACCTTATCACAAAGCCAGATCTGCAAAAGAGGAAAACAAGTCAGAAACCCTAGAAAGCCTGGCCGAGCGTTGAGATAAAATGAGAACGTGGGAAACACTTGAAAAAGGAGAGCGGAGTGAGAAGCCGACCTGTAAGAGGAGAGGACTACCCCCAAAAACCTCAGTCTCTCCGGAACAAACTCTATCCAAACTCATCAAAGTTTCGGCCAAGACCATCAGAACCACGTCTCTTCGAGCCTCGATTTGGACACCGATGCTAACTAAAGAAGAACTAGTATGGCCGGTAGGGGATACCAAGAGGTAGGCCGCAAGCAAGCACATGCAGAGCACAGTCATCCGCCAAGATTGATGAGTCATATCAGCAAAGTTGCCAAAAGGGGAAAACATTTCGATAAGCCGCATCACGTTGAGGTGACCATCACTCACTAAGTAACGAGCAACTCCACTACTAAGCCCAAGCGCTTCAGATAGAACCTTGTGGATGCTCTCACGCACTAGAGGAATGATAACTTCCCCCGAACCAAAGCCTTCCAGATAGGCGCGAAATTCTTCCACGGTGGGACAAAGCTCTTGCTCGCCGAAACGGAACACGTGGACCTCCGGGTCCCAGAGAACCGCAACTGCCTTCAAAAGTTTCGGACGAAGACGAATATTGCGAAGTTACCTCATGGAATAGAGGCCGTGAGCCCGGAAGTTGTGCCAATCAACGCCCTCCATTGAGGCCAACCACGGGTGGAGCGAGCCGGTGAGAGAAAGGGCCATGGGAAAGAGAAGAGAAATCTAAGTATGACAAGAGACACTTGAGATCAAAAGCTTGAATTTATAGAAAAGAAAAGAGGGCATTGTCAACTTTTCAAAAGTACCTTGGGTCTCAAAAGTACAAGTTTTTCACATGAAAAAAAGACCTAGGAAGGTGATGCATACATGCATTGGTTCAGAAATGCCAATGCATGGGTCAAAGTACAATCCCCGAGCAGGCTGTCTTGGGAAGCAGCAAAATGCAAATTATCGGGAAGATAACCCCGCACGGCATAATGAGATCATGCACGGTATTTTGGGAACTAAAAAAATACCACGATATAACACTGATATACCGCAAAATCAGGTAAAGCCACGCACGACGTTTCAAAGAGACGCACAGCATTTTGCGTCTGCATTTCTGCAGTTTTGACAGCAAAGGCATGAAATGAGTTTGGACCACCCCAGGGCATTTCCAAGCAGCAGAATTCATTGCAGTAGGCATATGGGACTTCGGGGATGCTTCGCTCTAAGTCAACTCCCGAAATCCAAAACTGTGGGACCAAAGACCCAAAATTCTCGTTTTCGGCCTGTGTCGAAGTACCATAATGCGTTTCAAGCCATTTCAAATCAAATCTTTGGGTCCCGTAGGTCAACATGGGCAAAAGTGACTTAGTCCAAGTTCCGTTTCGAACCCCCAGTCAGGATTCAAAGTTATCACCTTTCCAAGTCAATGTCTCCCTTAGTTTTAGGCATTTGCTGAATATGAGGTCAAGGTTCTATGGCGTATTTTGGGTTTTGGAGATTATCACTGCTGTGTAATCGCGTTCAAGCCCACATTAAGGGTGTCAATGTAAATTCCTGAGTCTCGCACCAATTCTTACAGTCATTTCTTTGATTTCTATTCCACTGTCAATAAAATTCGTGGTATGTATCCCATATCAGACGCAGTCACGTGATCTGTGGTTGGTTGTGCATTTCAGTGAGTGCTCAAGATGGTCCCACAAACAAGAAAAAGTGAACAGTAATGGGAAAGCAATCTCCATATATAATAAAAAAGAAGGGTCCATGAGTCGAAGAACGGAAATATAAGCCTAATGCCCAAAATCCTATCTACCAAGGGTAAACAGGCAAAAAGAAGCACGCAGGCTCCGGCAAAAAGACAAAAAGCAAAAGACGAAACCCAATCCTCCTCCTCGTCCTCCTCAGAGACCTCCTCCACCGCCTCAGAGCTAGCCACCTCCTGAGTATGAGTCACCCTCGGCTCAGTACTACCAGAGGTGTCCTCCAGATCAACGTCGGTCGGCTCCTCGGTCTCGTCTGAGACGGCGATAGGCTCCTCCGCTGTGCCCTAAGAGTGCCGCTGCCTCTTCGACGGGCGTTCTTCCCGAGAGCCAGCAGACGAAGCCTATCACATAGGCATACGAACAGACTTCCTGCGTAGCCCCCGACCCTAGCCTGCAATAGCACAATATGATTGCATTGTCAGTCATAAAGCAAAAGTAATAAGGAGACAGTCAAAAGGGTTGAGAACTTACCAGCGACACTTCTGCACGAGTCAATACGAGCGGGGGGTGGCCCATAGCGTACTGCCGTACGAGCTGCTCTAGACCCATCATGGCCGCCGCCATCTCCCGCGCATACTCCGGAGTCACCTATCAAAATGCAATGAATGATTAGCATAAAATGCGTCGAAAATAGAAATACAAAGGCAGTCAAAACAAGTTGTACCTGAGCAAGGAACTCCGGAGGCGCGACCACAGGGCGCGAGACCTCCACCAGGCCAGGAACTCCTTGAGCGATCACTACGTCAATCGTCCAGGAGAGCGCGGGCAAGCTAGCTCTACCCCGACCTGTCCCATCGCCCTGAGGACCCTCACTCCCTCTACCTCTGCCACCTCTCCTACCACTCCTGCCACCTCTGCTACCCCGCTCCTACCGCTGCGCCTCCCAAGCGACACAGATCCCAAAGCCCTACATCAGGTGCTGGGCTCGGTACTCCGCGTAGTTGACGCCAACCTGGAACAGCGCCTCGAGCTGGGGCTCCGGCTGTGTGAACCGCTCCACCTCCTCTAAAGTATACTCGCTCGTCGACAGAACGAGAGGAGGGAGCGGCCTAGGGACTAGAAAGGCGTCTAGCCCCAACGACTGACGTGAGACCCGGTCACCCAAGTATCACTGCCAGCCGTAAGGGGACTCTAAAAGCACCCGCCCCCTCACCACAGCACGGCTACGAGCCACAAATGGGACCTCGAAACGGTCCCATATGCGCCAATGCACCTGCAATGAAAAACATGTGTTAGGAACGCAATTCAAGGTGTGCATGGGAAAGGGCCAAGGAATCATCAAATACCTGCTCAGGACGCAGGTCGTCCAAGTACAACCGGTAGGCGTTCAGGTCGCCCTTCCCCTTCTTCACTCCCCTGAACTCCCTTGACCAATGAAGAGCACGCGGGAGCACCAGGTCGTCGGGGCACGATGTCGTGGGAGGGTACATGTCAAGTACCTCGTACGTCCAAAGCTGTGAGAATTCAAAATATTGAAAGTTAGCCCAAAATAATACATGATAAGCTAACTAAGTATCGAAAGCAGAATTTTGCGACATACCTCAAAGACTCGCCAGTAGCAGCCGAGGCTCTTCCCCGCGCCTCGGGAAAGGGACCCCATGAAGGCATAGCACGCCCCAAGAGCTGCGCCGCCCCAGTCGAAGCGGGCTATCTCCCCAATGGCCCCCAGGGCCGGCAAAAAGGACAAGTGCACCCGGTTACGCCTGTTCGAAAACAGGGACGCACCAAGCATGTACAACAGGAAGCAGCGGGCCATTTGCTCCTCCTGAACCCTGCCCACTAGGGCCTCTGTCCAAAAGTCTAGAAGCTGAGCGTACGGGGCGTCTCCCTTCTCCGCCCTCAGCCTGTACCCCAAAAGCCACCTCTGCAACTCCGAATCCCTCCCCGCCATCGCGTCGTAAGGGATAGGGTCACCTCCAACCCTTAGCCCGGTGATGGCCGCAAAGTCCAAAGGCGTCACCGTCATCTCACCGAAAGAGAAGTGGAACGAGTTCGTCGTGTCCCACAACCTCTCGGTAAGCGCCCTCGCAACCTGACGGTCGTTGCTGGCCCTTGTCAGCACACTAACAAACTCCCCGAAGCCCGCCACCCTCACCATCTCCCTCGAGGCCTCTGGAAGCCTCTCCCAAAACTGGGGTACGTCGCCAGCGCCGCCGTAGCACGAGATCCGTATCTCCTGTTGCAAAAGAAGCATGATTTGGTTAAAATAGCATAACGATCAAAGACATTGAGCTTAAAGACATGGTGCGTTGTATTGAAATACGAAATAAAGGCATACCTCTGCTCGGCGCAAGGACAAGTGCTGCTGCGGATCCCTCAAGACTAGGGACTCGTCGTGTATGGCCCCCTTCGGCCTGTAAGCGTCCAGAAGCGACGGCACCACTACGTGCCTAAGAGGCATGTAGGACCCCTCGCCAAAAGAACGGTCCTGCCTAAGGACTGCCGTCGCCGCGTCCACTACGGTCCTACGAGGGACTAACACCGCCTCCTCCTCCTTAGCCTCTAACCCTCCGGCCGTTCCTGTCTCAGCCTCGGCCTGAAACTCCCTCTCCCGAGACTCAAGTAAGGCTTCCGCCAGCCCTGGCACCCCCCGTAGGGTCTCAACTAAGTCCTCGAAGGACGCACCCTCCAGGAAGTCCCCCATCCCTATGGGGTGCGACGACCCCACACCGACGCCGCTCCCCGCAAACATGGCCGGTGCATCCTGCTCCTCCACCGGCTCCTCCTAGACAACGGGGTCCTTCCCGAAGTGAGCCCAGGGCTCCTTCACGGGAGAAGTCTCCTCCTCCGTAGCCCTCTCCTCCGAACCGCCAACAACCCCGGACTGGCCCACGGCCACATCCTTGCCACCTAGCTCAACTACACCCGAGCTCTCTACCCCCTGGCCATACCCGGCCAACACCTCACCACCACTATCACCGACCGCCGAGGTCGGTTCTCACTCGGCCATGGCAGCCGAAACTGGAACCCCTGGAGTCTCCGGAACCTCCCCAATCGCCGTACCACTCTCCGGAGAGATCACGGACGCATCCGCGCTATTCATGAAATCAATAGATGTAAAAGAGGGAGAGAATGAGAGAGAGATGATTGGGAGGGAGAGAATGAGAGAGAGACCGAGAAAGAGAGAGAGAGGCCGAGAGAGAGAGAGAGAGAGAGCAGACGGGACAGAGAGAGTATCAAGAGTGTGAGAGAGATAGCAGAGAGGGAGAGAAACCAGAAGAGAGAGAGACGTTGAGAGAGAGCGAGAGGTGCGAGAAGGAGAGAATTCGAACGATGAGGCGTACTGTGTACGCCCCCGTCTGTATATATATATATATTCCCCGCGAATCGGACCGCCTAAAATTAGAACTGGACCGGGTTCCCAGCCCAGAGCGCCGCACGGCGTTTCATATAAACCGCGCGGCATACTACTCTGTCCTATAATACCGTGCGACTCTCTGGGAGCAACGCGCGACATACTAAGGTGTTTCGACAGTTTGTGCTTTGAACAGATTCACAATATCCGAGATCATGAGTAACCAATATTCATCTTGAAGGCAAAAAACAGACATAGATACAAGGAGGAAGGAGGTTCTTTCATTCCAAATCAAACCGGGTAACCCCGGGGTCATTCATTACATTCGAGAAAGAACAAAAAGAAAGAAAAAGAAAAAGAAAAGAAAAGAAGAGAAGAACGGAAAAAACAAGAAACAAAGAGAAAATCCTACGGCCTCCCTTCTCCTTTCATCCTCGTCTACCACCTAGTCAGATGCAGCGTCCGCACCATCCGATCGGTCATCCGAACCATTCGGATTCCCCTCGGAATCCTCTGCGGTTTCCTCAGACTCGTGTCCCGGCACAAACTCAGCATCATCCTTGTCCTCCAATTGGTCAAAAGTGAAGTCCGGCAGGTTCGTCACTGCACGACGGAGGGACCGAATGGTTGTAATCAATCTTGTGATCTGAGAGGCGAGACGCTCTATCTCCTCCCGATAGGAAGCCATCTCAGCCTCGAGAGCAGCCACTCGCATAGCAAGGTCGCCGTTGTTCGCCATTCCCGTAGAGCAACTTGAAAGTTTTGGTGGTGGTGTATAGGAGGGGGCACCACCACCCTTATAACGGCAGAAAAACCGTCGAAAGGGCATGCCTGTATTAATGGGAACCCTTAAACCAAACGACTGTTCTCGGAAATCGAAAAGTTGCATGGAAAACCGAAATGCTGTGCGACATAGTGTTGCACCGCGCGGCATTTCAACTTTGCATGGATAAAATCTTTTCCTCGGAAATTGTTCAAACCAGCCACCAAATCCCCTTGGGATTCAAATTTTTCAGCCAATATGCAAAAAAATCCACGTAAAATACCGTGCTTAAATCAAAAGGCTTCATGGGACTTGTAGAATTCCTTTTCGTCCCCCGAGGACCCGTCGCGCATACGTCTCGTTATTTTTCGTCCCCCGAGGACCCGGCACACGCATACGTCTCATTATTTTTCATCCCCCGAGGACCCAGCACACGCATACGTCTCGTTATTTTTCGTCCCCCGAGGACCTGGCACACGCATACGTCTCGTTATTTTTCGTCCCCCGAGGACCCGTCGCGCATACGTCTCGTTATTTCTTGTCCCCCGAGGACCCGTCACACACGTACATCTCGTTATTTTCGTCCCCTGAGGACCCGTCATACGCACATGTCTCATCATTTCGACCCCATGAGGGCTCGCCTTGTTCCCTTGTTCGCACGCTCGTCTCATCTCGATTGACCTCCCGAAGGCAAGTTTCTCTGTTTTCGCCCTCCAAGGGTTCGTCTCGTCTCAATGAGCTTCCTGAAGGTGCGCATTTAAAGTTATTGCACAAATTTGTCCTCCGGGGCATGTTTTCATTTAGCTTTGTCCTAATCGAACTACGCTGGTCTGATCCCTACAACGGGGTTCGTAGGCAGCCCCATGGGTGCGACCACCTTCATTGTTTGCTTGCACTTCGATTTTTTATGTCTCAATTTAAAGAGCTTTGAATTAGCGGATTGGGATGCCTTTTTCTTTAAGCGTCACTCGTACCAAACAAATGGTGTCCGAGTCACGTTAAAGAGGGACTACTGTAGACACCCCAATCCGGGCCTTGAAAGCGCTTTAAAAAAACCCCGATGATAAAACAAAGGAAACAAATGCCTCCAAGAGCTTGGAAATGAGATTCTCCCAAAATCAACCCAAAAGGCCCAAAGCCAAACCAAAGGCCCAGAGCCGAATCAAAGGTCCAGAGCAAACCCGAAAGCCCAGGACTGGACCCTTAAGCACCGCACGGCACACCTCTACACTGCACGGCATAATAGATTCCATTACGCAGCACGAGGTCATGAGGTCAACCGCACGGCATTTTGGGTAAAGTTCTGACTGGCTCAGCTAGCTGTCGGCCACGCCCACATAAGCCACTCCTACAAGCTAGCTCAGCCGAATGGGCACTTCTGGCTCGCCCAAAAAACACCTCCACCATTTGAAAATTCAAAATCCTTGGCTTTTGCCTATAAATACAACCCTCCACTCAAGAGAAAAGGGTCCTGAATTCTCTTTCTCTCTCATTATGCTTTCACACCCCTTCCTCATTCCAAAGCCTTGAGAAAGTGCTCCCAAAACATTCCCAAGACTCTTTCTTCCTCAAAATCCTCCATTTTTCTCCTCTCCATTGAAGTGAGTTCTTTTGCTCACTTCAAAGCCTCTTACTTTCCAAGAACCCCCTGTACCAAATCATACTCATTGTTTCTCCCGATCACTCTCATCCACATCCATCCGAAGCCATCCGTCTCCATCCGAGCTCGAAGATCAAAGGTATAAACTAGTTTCCTTGGGGTAGGCTTCATCCTTACCCCTGAAGGGACCTCTCTGAAGTCAGGATTGGCCCTCCTTGGGTCAGATTCTGGCCTAAAAATCATTTTCAAAGTAAAAACAAGCCTCTGTGCTAAGAAGACTCCGCCGCACAACATTTTGATGCATCGTGCGGCGTAGCCGACTTAGGCGCACGACATTTCGAGTTTGCTGTTTTCTTTACTCAAACTATCTGGATCACAGTCATTCTTCGCTAGATCCTTACTAAGAGGTCAGACACAAATACTTTTCAAAATAGACCATATCTACAAGCCATATGTTGCTTTCTTCCTTTGTTTCAAAAGAGATGGAGCATTTTTGGATCATTCCGAAAGATCAAGAGTTTAAAAACTTCTTCTCCTTCCATGGCTTGAAAGAATGGTATTTTCCCAGAGCCATCTGGTAATGGAAATGCTGTCTAACTTGAGTTTGAATCCCGGTGCATCGCACCTAGGATGTCGGGCGGCGTTCTAAAACTTTGTGAAAACTTGAAAATGTGGAGGAAACCCCGCATGGTGTTTTGTAAGACCGCGCGGTATATTACAAAATGCCGTGAATAGGGATATGGTGATCCATACAGTTTTTGTTAAAAGTTTCTTTCATTCTGCATCATCCTTATCATCACTGTACAGTTTGCACCACAAACACGTCAATGTGTTATATTAAATCCCATGTCCATTTCCCGTATATGTGTTAATCAAGGTTATATTTTTTTTCAAATGATATTAAAATCCCCCATTAACAATGCTTAGTAGAGACCGGTCTTTACCAAGCGAGTGGGGTGCTTTTTAACAAAACCTTCCCCGTTCGTAACGTGGCTCCCGAACCCAAAATCTCAACGTTTTCGCTAGATCAAAGCCTTTCTTTTCAAATCAAACTCTCGGTTTCTCGGATCATCCATCACGAAAAATCCGGGTGACGACTCTCTTTTGGTCGCGCGCCGGTCGGGGAGCCCACACCTGGAGATGTCAATAACTTGATCGATGTCCGAAAACAAGAAGTGAAAGTAAACGAAAGTAAGCAAAAGCCCTATTAATAATGATTCAACATGGAGTCGCAAATACCAAAGAGACAATCGCATACGCAAATGGTGCTTAGAATATTTTTCATTGTTGGGTGTGCTCCCCACTTGATTTTGCATTAATAGAGTGTAGAGTAAAATTGCAAAAAGTTGGCATTTTACACGTAAAAGCAAGTCCACTCATTGCAATTAAGGTCCAGAGTTGTAATTTGGCGATTCTTTTGACAAAATTCAAGTCCACCCGTTGTCACGTATTGATGCCAAAAAATGGTCACACCTCATCGAAGTCATTTAACTTGTATTGAAAAAATGAGATGAGTTTAATCCAATAGTCTTAGTTTGAGGTTGTGTCAAAATAGAACCAAATCATTGCAACAACATAGCTATTTTTTGGACGTTTTAATTGTACTGTTGGACGCTAAAAATGAATGGGATGGGCTAATTGTTCAATTCATATTTTTACGATTGAGAAATCATATTTCTACAAAATTCGGCGAGAGAGAGAGAGAGAGAGAGAGTAGTTGTTTGTTATGGGAAACTTCTTCTTATAGTGCTCCCTTGTCCCCACGAGGAAAGAAACACTGCTGGATCCATTTCACACGTACGTTCACTTTCTTGATTCACTTCTATTTCCTAGACTTACGTAATCTAACCATCATCGAGTTTAAGTGAAGTAATGACCTTTAATCGATTTATAGAAAGAGCCAAATGAGCAATGGTCAAGTATTTACCCCCACATTACATAATTATAAGAGAATTAGGGAAAAAAATTTAGTGCCAAGCGGGTGCCACATGGTACCCGCTCGCGCATCTGAGCCATCTATTTCGTTTTTGAACGGCTTAGATTTGGAGAGAAAAAATAAGAGAAAGTATTGGGGTGAGAGGAGAGGGAAGATTTCAATCCAAGCCGTCTAAAAATGTATCGGACAGCTCGAATGCGCTGAATAAATGTCACGTGGAATATTCCCGCTCCACACTAAAAAATCTCTAGAGAATTAGAAAAAGTTTGGTTACTTTTTCCTAATCGAAGACCGAATAGATAGGGAAGCAGATTCCTCAAAAGTCAAACCTCTCCACCAGACCAGACAGTGAATCCAACAAAGCGAGAAAGTCTATTGACACAGACTTTTCACACACATATCATGCACAGGTCATTATGAGGGATCTATTATGGATTTCACATAAATGATTCGAGCCACTCATTAAATGTAAAATATTTTTTCAAGGGTAATTGCAATAAATCAGCTTAATCCAATACCTATATGCTATCGATCCAATCATTTAACTTTTTATTATCCTAAAATCTGAATAAAAAGTTAGATGATAGGATCGAGCCTCTATATGTATCGGATTGAGTTGATTTTTCACATGGACACTCAAAAAAATGTTTACATTTATTTAATGAACGGCTCGAATTATTTGTATGGGACCCATAGTAGGCCCCACATTGAAATCTGTGTAGTTGAGAAATAAAACTCTATATATATTAAAGTTTGGCCAAGGGAATTTACTCCAAAGTCCCTTTGGAGTTTGGTAAAGATTGTGAGATATCTGGTTGTTTGACCGTAAAACATTTTTATCAAAAATATTTTATCCATTTTCAGGTGTTCGGTTGCAAAAACCTTTGTAAAACATTTTCTTCAGTAAATCATTTTACCTTATAAGGCGTTAAATGACTTATCCAAAAAAATCCCGTAAGTTGTTTTCCAAGGTGATTGGCTTGTGAAGTTTTGGACCTTTAGGACATAATCAGTGGGCTTCTGGGTGAATAGCAATGGTGTTGGCTTGGACGGGTATTTTCCTATCCTAAAAATTTGTCGTGGTATTCTTTCATTCCACACCAAATGTATGAGAGACATTTTCGTCACAACCTAATTTTGGAAGTCAGCCAAACAATAGAAAATAAACAAACTTGTAAAGATTTTACAGTAAAATGTTTTACATAAAAAATATTTTCCGTGTAAAATATTTTACACCAAAACAAACGGAACCTAAGTGTAGAGAGATTTTTTTTTATTTTACCACAACGATAACATGTGATATTATAGATTCAAGAAACAGTATATCAAGAGGAAACTCTATCCCTAAACAAGGGATCAAAAAACCAAATAGGAGGGGACTCAGTTCAAAAACTATACCCAACTCCAACTAAATCAATCGCTCCAAACAGACAGAGCACTGCAGAAAACAACCAAAAACACCCACATAGAGGTGATAGAAGCCCCACAAACAGGGAGAAATCCCACACAGGGGACACCAAAGAAAAGAATCAGAAAAAAGAAAAATCGGTAACGGAACCTGACGGAGTCCGCCATACTGGAGCAGATTTCATCCACCTACCTAGATCTTCTACTCCAGCGGGAGGAGGACGCCTCCGGCAACCACGATTTGCAAGCCCCTACATCCAAAAGTCGTTGGACGGAAGAGGCGGAGGTGTTTACATCCTGAAAAGTGCCACCCAATGAAAAAATTCCACGTGGCCCCGAACGGTACGGTAGCTATACAAAACCTGTCCCAGTCAAGTACCAGTTACAGAGGATTGCGGGATTAAGGAAGACACTATTTCAATGACAAACGATGTCGTTTTGGAATGAACCGGTGTCGTTTGAGTAGTAATTAAACGATGGTTTGGGAAGTTATTGAATCTAACCATTAATTTAGATATTATAATCATCGAACGGTATCACTGCCCTGTTTCATAACTGAAATTAAGTGCAATTGCAGGGAATCATTTGGGAAGCCAGACGTGTTGCATTAATTCACGTTGCTTGGAAATAGGAACCACGATCCAGGAAGTGGCCATGAACACCATGATCGAAGCGTACAGGGGAAGAAGGAATTCTGGAAATATCAATGTAACCGTTCGAAAGCCCCCTCAACCGTTTTATGTGGCCAACGTGGGCATCAATCGAAGACGTGGAGATCGAAGGCAGGCTCAGTGTCTATAAATAAAGAAGTAAAGCGAAGAGAGAAGCCCCCACAAAAAATTCATATCATCTGACAACTCATACAAAATGATTG
>BPLS01023372.1:0-12235 GCA_019656275.1 Rhododendron kiyosumense
TCATTACATGGTTTTAAATCACAGTAGGAAGAAACATAACAGCACCATTGATACGGCTAATACAGACCATATTGGCCGATACATAGGTAAATAATGGTATCTAAAGTCAAAAATATGTTAACCGTTACGTAAGCAGTTGATTAGGGGTAAATATGAGAATGATAATTTCATTTTCGGAGAGAACTAAAAAAAAATTCGGATGAATAATAAGAATAAAAACATCTTGGTGAACTATAAAGACTAATCACAGTTTAGAAAACACGAATGATGTTCGTATATTGTTTACAACTTGAGTTTTTTGGAGAGTAAAATGAACTATATTACAATTTAATTCGTTTACCATAACGATGAGATTAAGTGTTTGGTCAAGTGGGTATGAGAAAATAATTGTCCTCCATTAGATTGCATGTTCAAATTGCACAGAGACCAAACATTCCAAAGCCCAGGGTTACTAAAGGGTTTGTCTGATTATTAACTCCAGGACGTCGGAATTAGTCAAGGTGTGTGTAAGCTAGCCCGAACATCCATTATGGGAAAAAAAGCTACATGTTCTAGCTCAATCACGAAGGAAAAATACATGTTGGCCAACACCAGGTTAAACTCGGGGCTGCATCCATAGCTATACGTGAACTGCTTAGTTGGTGGTGTTTTTGCAGGCTAGAAAAGCATTAAAGACCTTGAAAGGGCTCGTGAAGGTGCAGGCATTGGTGAGGGGTTATTTAGTGAGAAAACAAACCACAGCGACTCTCCACAGCATGCAGTTACTTGCGACGGCCCAAGCTAGGGCACGGTCTCAGAGGATCAGAGTGGCCGATGAATCGAACTCTAGTTATCGAATACAGTTCAATCACAGAAAATCCACGGATAGGAGGTCCAGACAATCAAGTTATGATCAGGTGAGTCTCATTTCCTCGACTAATCAAATCGTGCTATTTCCGGAAAATTCATGCGTTTTCATGTTGGAATTTGGACTAGGAATTAGAAAGACTTGATGATGTGGTCTGTTTGAGGTGCAGTGATGCTACGATCAATGAAATTTTGATTGATTCTATTCAAGCGACTGGCCGCCTGAAGCCCCGGGCCCCCTGCTTTTTCCTCTTAGCGTTTTTTGAAAACATAAAGTACTTATCTTCCATATGGTTGATGCAGGAAATGGACCGGGGCATGGATGGAAACATCAGGATTGTGGAGATGGATGTCGGGGAATCAAAGCGAAGCACGAACAGCAGAAAGAGCCACTCAAGCCACCCTCAAACAGCTCACACAAATCACCGACCCTCGAAAGGACCCGCGACGAATCGCACTCACTCGAAGCAAGAACGCCGGGAGTACTTACCCGTAAAACCATCGGCTCTCATAAGCTCTAGCCCGAGATCCCGAAGCATGCGTCTTGATCGTGACGGCTACTTTGACGCGGCACAAAGCAGCCCTCAGTACTCGTCCTCTGCGGCATCCATGCCTGAGCCCCCCTCGTATGGCGCCCAAACGTATCACCGAGTCTTCACAAACGTTGCTTACGCAAAGCATGAACGCCAAGACACATCCCTATTACAACCATCGGCACTCGGGGACTCTAGCCCGAGGGCCGAAAGTGGGCGTTCCGATGACTACTACTTGGACACGGACCAAAGCAGCCCTTATGGCTCATCCCCAACGTCCAAACCCGAGTATCTCTCGTACGACTACAACGCAATGGCTCCGGCTTACATGGAGAATACGGAACCCTCTAAGGCGAAATTGGTGCGGTCGCTAAGTGCACCCAGGATGGGACCCGGTTCGATTGCAGGGATGTTGAGTAGGAAGAAGGCCCCACAAGCCGGGACGAGATCCGATTCGAATCAGGTCTCGTCCCAACTTGCTGGGGTGGGTGGGTCGACGGGTAAAGGGAGGGACTATGGATCTTCTCGTACTGGTCATGCAAATACCGTCAATGGCAAATCTCGCAGTAAGTAACGAATTGTCATTACTCATTATCTGTTATTTTCCGTGTTTTGGAAAGCAAAATTGATTAAAATCTCACGAGAACTTCTCTTTTCATCAAGTCTTTTTTTTTTTTTTTTAAAGAATTTTCAGAGATGGATCTTCAGCCTTTAGTTTTCTATGTTTTTCCTAGAAAAATGAAATCAATCTCAATCAAGTTCATGATTCATTGCTTTTTGACAATGCAGGTACATGGAAATGGAAATTATAGGTACTGAAAGTATTTTCTTTCCCAACTTATGGCTGGATGCTGCAAATTTCCATTCTAGAGGCTGTATAATGGAGTATTACTTTCTCCGTCCCAAATTGATATGTAGTCCACTACGACAAAAAATGCGTAATTTTCAATTCTTGTTACCAAGGTGGGGTTTGGAATGAATTACAGTTGTATTTTTTCCGTCACTGGTGAACTTTTTTTATCAGTTTTTGACGAAACTATTTATGAAGCTTATGATGTTAATCCACATTATCATGTCATCCTAACCAAGTTAGGAAATTACAAACCTAGACTTTGCGTCGATCCTACACATCACCCATAACTTACAATTTCGTCTGGTCCACCCGCTAGACACTCGACTTTTTAAAGTAGCTTAAGACACAATCTCTGCACACCGCAGATGTAATTACTCGAGTAGATAAAATTTTGAAGATTTGGTAATGAACATATACTAGTTGGAATCTCAATGAAAATATTACTTTGCCTCTAGCATTTCTCCCCAAAATTACCAAATGACGCATCCTTGGCCTAAGATGGGAACGGGGCGGTAGTGTGTCATTGTAAGGGATGATGAGAAATTTCAAAGTTGTGTACTTTTTGGGTTACAGTGACAAAGAGATTGTCTTATCCACGGAGGTTCTGTGAACAAGCTTTTCACGGAAAACGCGCGATCTTAATTGTCCGTTTTTGTAATCAACGGTTGAGATTTGTTTTTAATTTATGACAGGTATTAAACATTTCTTACCGTTAATAGTTTGTCTTCAATCTGAAACGTCCAAAACACTTTTGAATAGCCAAGATTGATCTCGGTAAACTTTATTTATTGAACCTCCATAAATAAAGATTTTTCCGATTACGAAATAATGAAATCAAAACCATCTAAAAATCATATCATAAATAACCAAGGCCTTCATAATAGTTGTATTGCCTTTTGTATTGAGAGAAAGAGAGAGAGAGAGAGAGAGAGAGATCTAGTTGAAGGGAGCAAGAGAGGCTCCTAGCTCCTTCGGGAAGATGTCAGACCTGTGGGAATCCAAAATCGATCGACCAAATTTGAAATTTGGGAAAGCAAAATTTGATGCCTTGTTTGGTTTGCTTTTTGAAATTTTTTTTGAAAAATTGTAGGGGTAATAAGTGGAGAGAGATAGAGAGAGAAATGTTGGAAGTAGGGGGAATCTAGGTGGAATCTAGAAGGAATTTTTTGAAAAATTCTTTTTGAATTTAAAAGAGAACAAGCCATCATCTTTGTAGCATGAAAATTTCAATTTGACTGGGAGATCTTGAAAGTTAGACGATCTTCCTCTCAGCAGAGTTATTAATCAATTTAATCTTCGATATTTGAGATTTTTACCTCTCGGTTTCTCCTTTTGCCCAAACTGTCACTGAAATTCTTTGAAAGAAAATAATCAAATACTCCCTCCGTCCCTTTTTTATAGTCCAGTATTCCATTTTGGGCTGTCCCTTAATAAGTGTCCATTTTGTAAAGTTAGTGGGTAAAAGTTGGTACATTATCTATTTTGTCCCTAAAAGTAGATTCCTTTTTAAAAAGTTAGTGAGTAAAAGTGTAATGATGATAGATAAGTAGGGAAAATGGAGGAAAAAGTTGATGTGAAATGTATAATGATGATATCTTTTTAATAAGTTGGAATTACGAAATAGGACACTTAAAAAGGGACAGAAGGAATAATTTTTATGAGGTGGAACAAAATATTTCTCATTTCTCTTTCGAATCGTTTCTGCTTTTTGCCTTCTGTTGGAAGACCTAGAAGAAGAAGAAATTGACTTCAAAAAATAAATGGTAATCGAAAAGGAAGAAGAAAAAGAAAAAGTATGTTGGTGTACAATATCGGTCAACCATGGACCCAGAGTAACGAGATCTAAGATCATCTCCGATCTTAATCCATTTTAAGACTCAAATTTAAATTTTGGACAAAAATTACAAAAATTCCTTTCCAATTCTTGATCCAAACCTTTCTTCATTATGGGTTTTACCCATTTCTTTGCCCAAATATGGGACAACCAAAAGCTTGACCCATTTTTCCAACGGCTACTTCCCCACTCCGTCGACGGCGATCCCTTCAGCTCCTTCCCACTCCCTTTGCCGTCGCCGATCAGGATTGGATGTACCCATCGTTTTTGGGCCCACACGCTGCTTGTAATCGAGGAGGAGTATGTGAACATGTTATCTAAATCGCACAAGCACGAGGCAATATTTCATGTTTATCTTCTTCCTGGTAGGTTTAGTTTCTTCCATGGCATCGTGTTTGTCTTCTTCCTCATTGTCAAGCTAGTCATTCTATTCGTCTCTTTTATTTACATAAATGCCAATGAATATTTTAAAAATAATAAATTTGGGTCATAAAAGGGTTTTGCCATAAGAGAGGCTCCTACCCAAAATGGGTTTTTGATCAAAATTTGACCTGCTCAAAATTTGACCCAAATTTAAGAAAGGGAAAGGGTAGGGCCAAAGATGCTCTAATCACTTCCATTGAAATCGGGAAAGCTTTGACCAAAATTTGTGAAAAAATAAAAATAAAAGTTCACTAGAACAAACACAGTGAAAAAAGTGAAGCCTATCAAACACAACTAAGGATAATTACAGTGCCGGTCTTTAAATTTTGGGGTCCTGAAACGAATTTAAACAAATATGTACATCAGAAACAAACGACAAAAAAAAAATTATTTCGACTTCAAAAATAATCATTATTAATAGTCAACAAGAAAAAATTCCAACATTAATTCATCATGACAAAAATTTGCAACAACTCCAAAATTATGCCTCATTACAAAAATCTGATACTATCACTTAAATATCACCCTTTCTGCATTTGTAGCAGCAAAAGTACTACTAGTAATTACAATAGTATAATCAATTTTTCTCTTATTTGATGGACTCAATTTGAATAAATTTCAATTTTATAGACCTGTAGTGAAGGTGAGTGCTACATAATTTTTGGTGCCCCTCGGTTTAGGAATTTCCTGGAGGTCCAAAAGCGATCGCTTTGCTCGCTTCTTCCCAGGGCCGAGACTGTCACAAATATGGACTTAGCAATAATGTTAACAAACTTGGGCACACTAGCTGCACATTGACCTTGAAATGACATTTAACACAACCTGGGCCTTTGTCCTTCGAAATTTTTTCAAGTCCTGGGCTAGCCCAGAGAAAAGCCCACCACATATGTTCCCGTCTATCTTGATCGGGAAAATTCACGGCCAGCATCATACCGAAACAGCCCAGTGCCAAATACCCCTATTTAGTTTCTGTTAATTTGGTGTCCGGGTCAGCTTGTATGCATCTTGATTAATCTTTAGGTCCTTAAACTAAGGGAAAATGACAACCAATGACGTATTTTGATAATTAATGTACGTCAAAGACATTTTCAGCATTAACAAATATTCTTAGCATGTTCTTGACGGGTATTAATTATCAAAACACGTCATAGGCCGTCATTTTCCCTTAAACTAAGGATTGGGCATAACTTCAGTGTTCCGAAGGTTTAGAATGTTTTGCTCCATCGACCTTAAAAACGCACACAGAAACTAGCACTAACTCCTTAAAATTTTTAGTTTCATTTCTTTTTTCAAAAAATTACTAAGTTGACAAAAAAAAAAGACTTGACTTTTCAACAAAAGGCATTCTTTTGTACCAAAAAGTCGAGACTTTTTGGGCATGCCAAAAACAACCTGAGTTGGAGAAAAGACTAGGCAATCGTCAAGCCAAACTAGGACTTTGGGTTGGTACTGTACAATAAGGCATGTTGCGCACTTTTGAGCTATCGGATCGTATATCCGACAATTCAGATCTCATCTCGACAATTAACGATCGAGAGCCGTTCATTATCAAAATGAGATCCGAGCAATTCGGAGGTGTGCAATATGATGATGCGTACATCACACCACTACACAGTACCATCCCCATTCCCTGAAAGATACAGGAAGATAATGCTGAGGAGTTAGTTATCTTTGACCCAATATACACTTTATAGAAAGCCAACTAATCAAAAATTTTACAAACCCGATTAAACTTGCATCGTATACATATAAATCACAAAGAATATACCTTATAATAGCGCAAGTTGCCACGACATATTTTGACAATCTGAGTTCGTTATTTTGGCACAAATAACATTCATGTCGAGAGCTACAAAATGAATGATTCTGATTGGCGATAAGTGTGGTAAAACTCACTCTTTAATGGTGGTGTGTTTAGGAGGTGTATGAGTAGAATTACCCTTACCTAAATAATGCATTTGTTTTTGTTAACTGTACGAAACCATTTTAAGCAACCAACAGAAAGCGCAAAGGCAGGAACTTAATAAGTTTGACCATTGTAATCACATAAAATTAACGTGGCTTAAAAACTGAAAAGCTTAGGCATAGAGTTTTTATAATTTGGGTTAAAAGTATAGACATTCAAACCCTATTCCATTTAGGTTTTGAGGGAGGTTTATAAGAGTAATGAGTGAAGAAAGATAAAGAAAATTTATTAGGAACTATGCACAGGAGTTTTGAGTCTCCTAAACGAACAAGCCCTCAATGTTTACTTAAGCTTGTCATGTTTAAAGTAATGGGACAATACATAGCACAATGGCGGAAAGCTGAGCACTTCAGTACTATTTCATATCCAGGTATGAGTCTCGAGAGCCCCTCTTCACACCTCAAAAAAAAAAAATTCCTTGTCTTGTTTACCCTTTCGAGCTAATATATATATGAAATATATTTCTATTAAACCAATCAAAAGTCGAGCTTGAGTAACTTGATATTTATACATTAAATGCAATATAACACTTTTAATGAGCTTAAAAATAGGGGAAAGATTTTCACACTACATTTTTTTATAAATGCACTCCATTTTTTTTTTTTTTTGTCTTTTACACATAAAAGTTGCACTAAAAAACAAAGAATGAAGTGCATTCGGTCTGTGGACTCCCTTGCCCCTATGGGGTTCCTCTTTCTCTGATGTTGATGCGTTTTTCCTCCTCCCAAATTAATAAAATCTGTTCCCTTTTGTCAAAAAAAAAGAAGAAGAAGTGCATTCGGAAAAAAAGAGTGTGAAAATCATTTCCCTAAAAATATAATCCAAGCTTTTCTGGTTGCCCTAGCGATTCGATCTCACTCATTAATTAATAAACATAAAACTAAAAACTAACTACTGTTTTTATTTTTTATTTTTTTTCTCGAGGGAGTTTTTAGTTGGTAAGAATTCTTCGTCGAAAGTTCCAAAGACCTTTCGTGATTTGATTCGGTAGTTGGCTGTGGAAATTCCGACATTCTAGAAGTAACTTCAAATTCGTTTGGGCTTTGAATTGGTGTACTCCTACAAGCCTGCCCTGCAGTCCACCGAGTTACTGCGCCCTTATGTTGAGCCTATTTGCGGGCTCTTCTCGAGCATGCAGAGATGATCAGGATCGTTCCAAGTTACTGCACCTTTATGTTTAGTCTATTTGCGGGCTCTTCTTGAGCATGCTGAGATGATTGGGACGTTCCTTAAACCATCTCAAGAACATCATTCATAGTGAAAAACCTTAGCTTACTTCGGTTTATAGATTTGTTGTGTATCGATCTCTTTCATTAACTAATCCACAATTAATAACTATACCAATCGCACAATGGAAAGCAACCAATCGAAGAACAATCAAACGTCGCACAAGGTTTGTTCTTAGAGATGTCGGTCGGATGCGGTACACATGATTTCGAAGTCCATTTATCTTGAAAAAAAAAACTTCGAACCCGTTTATTCCATTTGTCAAAAGATGTGGACTTTGAAATTATTATATTACCACTCAAAATTACTAACAAACACGAAATTCTTGAGTAAAGATAAAATAAAAATTAAAAAAAACCCCAAAAATCTTTGCGAAACTTGGCCTTGTGTAATTTGTACACAATTGGGATTTTACCACTGTCTCCTGGACGTATTTCTGCAACAAATTTCGCACGCCTTGCTTGACTACTTCACTGATAATTAAATTCTCATTTATTATTTCCCCAAGTCTTCTTCTTCTTCTTTTTTTTAAAATTAGATTTGGTACTTTCTCCATTTTTTCGTACCAAACCTTTGTTGGTTGACTTTAACAAGTTTTCTACTTTCCTAACGCAAGTGGGGTTTAAATTAAAACAAATATTACGTCACAAGAAATACCAAACCCAAGTAAAGAAAACAAGTTTTGAAGAAGCATGTTGGAATATTGGACCATTTTATATTTATTTGTAATTTAAAAAAATTAAAAGTAATTGAGTTTTTCCATCTGCTGAATTCACCTGTTGAACTTTGTGTAAAGACTGTAGATGAAGATCAATAAATAATGTTCTTTTTTAAGCTGGCTGCTGTCGACGGAGGTTGGCGTGGTGGTTTGGGTAGTGGCTGCCGAGATAGCTAGGGAGTGGGCGGCGGTTTGGTTTTTGTTGGTAGGGTTAGGTTTTTTTTTTAATTGCACTTGTCCCATTAGGTGTTTTGAGCTTTGGCCCTTTAGGTGTGGACTTGTCCCTTCGGATTTTCTTGGTTAGTTTTTTGCCAATCGAGAGATCAGGTATTGGACTAGGCGCATAGGATTGTTCTTAGCTTAGTTTAGGAATATGATCTCGTTCTCCTTGTTCCTGTTAATCTTTGTATAACAATTTCAAAAATCAATTAGTAAAAAAATTCGCCGTTTCAAAAAAAATGGACGCGCAGTCAGTGCATTCAGGATTTTGTGCCAATTTTAATCTGGCCACCTGGTCTATACACTGCTCAACCTTTTCTCTGTGCATAATCCAAAACGGTTTCTACAAATTGCAACTTTAGTTTGGTGGCCATCAGGGGCGGCCCTGAGGGGAGGCCCACCAGGCGGTCGCCTTGGGCCTCCCCGTTTTGGCCCAATTATAGGGCCCCGAAAACTTAGAATATATTATATATTATGTATGTGAGATATTTTACAAATGGACAAAGGTAGCACGGTGGCAAGTTCCCTACTCTTTAACCACAAGGTCATGAGTTTGATTCCTGCACTTTTGATTTTTTGGTGAAAATTATATAAAAAACTGCTGTAAATCTGCTGCTATCAAGACTTGAACTCGCATCCTAAAGGTGGAGAAACATCTTCCCACGGCTAAGCCACTAAGCAATGGGGCAATTTAGTTTCTCAAATCGAACAGCTAATATATATAGCAAAAAATGAGAGGCCCCATTTTTTAATCCCGCCTAGGACCTTGAAATTGTCAGGGCCGGGCCTGATGGCCATATATGATAAACCACAACTCCTTCCATAGTTCACTTGCAGAAGCTTTTGCTAGCTAGCTGGGAGGGTGATCCAAAGGCTTTTGCTTGTGGTGAAAGTCATACTAGCTAGAGAGACTTGGCTAGTAAGGTACTTACCAATACCCTCCTAACCACATATAATTAAAACTTGTTCAAACTAAAGCCAAAGAAGGTTGGTGGAAACCCCTAAGGTCATATTTGTTTCTTCCTATATATATGTCTCAAGTTTGAAATATCTTCGATGCTATAAGATCTTATAGGACACACACACACACACACACACACACACACACATATATATATATATATGCAGGGCCGGCCCAACCTCAAGAGGCCTGGGCCTTGGGCACCTTAAAAATGTCCAATTTTTAGAGCACTCCAATTTTTTTAGTATTTGGGTTTAACTGAACTCTTTTTTAGCCTAATACCATAAAAATGCCCATCCAACATGCAAAAGGCCCAACATGCAAAAAAAGGCCCAATAACTCAGATTACCCAAAAGCTCGGTGGTATTTTTGCAAATCAGAGAACTAATTGGTCCATTTTTGAAAAAACAAGAAAAAGCTCTAGCACGTTTTTTCCATGAGTTTGCATTCTCTCCGGCTAATCAGGAAACTCAGCCATTTCCACCCCACCAATAGATGCACGCCACCTCAGCAAATGCCTTTAAATGCTTTCGAAAGTCAAGTTCACAAACAGAGCCTTCACAACAGTACAATTACTTTGGTTATTCCATTACTTTCCCATGTTTTTGAACGGCATTTCTTCTTCCTTTTTTTTTTTTTTTAACATTTGAACGACATTTCTTTCCCTTTGTAGCCGTTCCGCTTAGATTTTTAGACTTTTATGAATTATTGATTCATCTTCTCAAGACGATTCAGAAGAGTAAGAAATTACTATGACTTTTACCCTCTTTTTTTTTTGAAATATCCAATATAAAGACGGCCTTTTTCGCTTTATCTTAGATATTTCAAAAAATATTTGAGTAAAGTCATAATTTTTTATATTTTCAATTCTTTTCGTTGAGATGAATCAATAATTCACAAAAATTTGATGCAAAACTAATAAACGTGATTTTTTTTTTTGAATATGGAAATATGGAAAAGTCCAAAAATTCCTTAACGGAACCACATCTAAAACTGATTTGTTTCAACAAATTAACTGAAAAAAGAGAGGAAAGGTGCGTTTATTTTTAGCCTTCTCATCTACTTCTGTGATGGTGGGAAGGAATTTGTCATGAGGAATTTTTGTTTCTAGAAATGCAAGACGAGTAGTATTCAAGGGATACTCATGCGTTGTGTTGAGATAATATGTATTTGCTTATTTGAAGACTTTGTATTTTGTGTTCATATACTCCTATAATAATTAGTAGAACTTTATATTAGTTTGATTTTCTCGTATTTTGATTGTTGCTGTAAAAATTGTTAAGTATTAAGGGCACACAGTTTTTAATTTGGCCTTGGGCATTCAAAACCCTTGTGCCGGCCCTGTATATACGGACCAACTTTAAATGGATTGACCTCTCTCTCTCCAGTGATTGAATTAGTCTCATAAATTAGTTGAGCTGATGTGCGTAACTTGAGTTAATGAAAGTTTTGGGGAAGATCATGATGCAAGCTAGCTTGATGGAGATCTTCATTGATCAAATATATACAAAATGGTTAAAAAACAAGAAAATTTGTTTCTCAAACCTTGCACGATTACTTTTTACTACTTAATTTGCCAATGCATGCAAAACAAGCTAGCTAGAATAGTGGGTAAAAACATAAACCTACACAAGTCCTTAAGTCATTGGCTTGTTTCAACTGGCGTTATATACGACTTCCATTTCCTGCCAACCACTTCATTTATAGATTAATTGCTACAATATATGAGCTGGTGGCTATTATACAATAAATTAACCTGAAGAGACAAGTGTAGATTACAATAAGAGAAAAACTCATTCACGGAGCTCTACACGTGGATAATGTTTTACGGAGGTAAATCGCGCGCGTCTAAAAGTATTTTGGACGGTCCGGAACTTTTGCAAAGAAGAGTTAAAATCTGGACTATTGATTGTCGAAACGGACGGATACGTAATCGAGATCACGCAGGTTCCGTTTTTAACTTATTCACAGAGGTCGGCGAATAAGTTTCTCTTACAATAATACCCCTGGTTTTTTGACTTAGAGAATTAAACTCCAATAATTGTTTCAACCAAAACTGTGGTTTGGCATGCATGAGAAATACCAAACCGCTGTGAATTCTCTTGTACGTCTAATGGGCATAATGAGAGAAAACATGATTACCCCACATCCGTATTTCCCAAACCAATACTCTATCGCGTTATTAATTTCAGTCACTTTCTCTATCTGTATATTAATTAGACCCCCCAAAAGTCCATAACATTAGTCAAATTGCTGTCCAAACATTTTCTAGCTATTTTGATCTATATATATAGCTCAATTTCTCTTTAATAATTAATGCCTGCAATCTGTAACCCACAAACTTAGAACCGTGTTTTTGGTGATCTCATGCATCTAATTTCCATCTAACATTTTTAAATAAACCAAATCATCATCAAACATAGCCTACCATGTGCGTGCATTCCCATGGAAATTAATTAAGAAAAATACTAACATAAACTAAAGAAATAAAATAAAATTTCAATAAATGAACTTTCAGTGTTACCTTCCTCTCAGACCTCAGGTTAAAAAAATGAACTTTATGTGCATTTCAAATACATCAAAATATTGTTAGAATTTTTTTTGAAACAAAAAAATATTGTTAGAATTAAACACATGAGGATATTTTAATTAAAG
>BPLS01023373.1:0-17532 GCA_019656275.1 Rhododendron kiyosumense
TTGGTTCTTTAGGTTTTTGTGAAAGGGATAATGACATTAGAATCACAAATTCAGGGAGCTGATTTCTAGAATTACACTTGAAAAATGAAAGCAGATACCGGCAAGATGGGCAAAATTGTACACCAAATACCAGTGTTCCAAATGGCGGCAGCTCGGCGCCATGATTTCACCCTTGGCAGCTTGTTTGGCGGATAGGGGGATTTGGCGGATCTTGGCAGCTAGGCGCTAGGCGGCAAAGGTAGATTTGGCGGAGCTAGGCGGCCGTCTTGGCAGAGCTTGATTGCCTTACAAATATTTTGGAAAAAAATGCTGAATCACTCGGCGGCGCCTAGGCGATTGGAGGCGGGTCGCTGCCCGACTAGTGCCGAGCGCCATTTAGAACACTGCCAATCTGCCACATACACAACTTGAACATGGCCAAAACCACAAGAGGGTAAACTAAAATGTGCTCAAATGTTTATTCATTAGTTCAAGTCCCAAACCTTAAGGTTTCAACCCACAACTTCGTATCTGATATGGCTGACCCCACCTTCAGACAAGGATCTCACCGCCCCTGATTTTGGATGATCAGAGTCTGTTTGGTCGAAAGACGGCGATTGGGTGTTGACCCCACTGCTGACAAATGAGGATCAGGGTTGTCAGGGTTTATTGTAGAAGGGATTTCGATTGGGCTTTGTCCCAATGGGTGTCTTTGGTTGGTTTCTTGCCAATCGAGGTTTTGGGTCTCGGACTAGGCATAGGATTGTTCTTTGAATATGATATTGTCTCCTTGTTCCTATTAGTCTTTGTATCAATTTCAAAGATTGATGACATTTTTTTGCCTTAAAAAAAGAAGAAGATATGGCTGACACCTCAGTTAAAGCATAGTTTTATTCAATGCTTGACAAGCATGTGCAACTTGCCCTAGACATAGACAGATTCTGGAAAGTTGTAGTAAAACAGAAATAATAATCACGTATAAAAATAACTACTAGTAACTAAGAAGCGCGCCAATTGCCAATTAAGGGAGAGGATTAGAGGCCAGAGAGAAAGGTACACGAAGATGGGACTACAAGGTGTGAGCACAATGTAAAACCCCATGTTTCTCCACAAACATTAGCATGCTATCTCAATAAGAAAAACAGAAAGCCTTACAACACTCTTTTTTTCTTCCTGGAAACGAGCATGCTTTCTTTCTCTGAAGCACCAGAAATGCTAGCAAACAAATGAGGCATCCAAATTCCATCAAACTTCCATAAGTTGAGGAAAGCATGGGACTCAAACAAACAGCAGATAGAATAAGAAAAGTACAAAGCATTCTAGTTTATAAATTTGACTTACTGAAAAACTAGTTTTGACACCTATCAGAACCAAGTACACAACATCTATGGAATCACTCAGCATCAAAATATAAAATACGACAAGTAAATGAAGAGAGGTTCCCGAAAAGACATTTGAAGTAGAACACGAATACCACTGCAAATAACACAATAAAATCAACGCAACTCCAGAATATCGTTTGTTGCTTTCTCATCACTGGAAAGAGCCAAACACTTAAAAAGAATGACAAGGATGCACAAATGATTGAACCACTTACAAGGGCCAACATATCTTGCAGATAACTCCTGAATGGTGTCTGCATTGCCTGAGAAAGTTAATGGAAATTACGGGTCAGCGATTACACATTCCATATGTTTGCACACCCAAATGGGCCAAACAGATCTACCAGAAAATTGAAAGCCTAGTGCTGATGTCCATCCTTAGAAACAACCCTCAAGCAAACAGACAAGACAAATTGGGTAAATGGTTTTCCATCTGTTAATCAAATCCAATTAGATAGCTCATGGTGAAAATTCATTATCTCTTATCGACTTGAAGTGACATCTATCCTCATACACTTATCAAGGAGTTCCAAGAATTGAAAACCAAATTTAGAAGGTCCAAGGATACTTCCTTCGAGTTTTCCCACCATAGTGTGACGAACAACAGAACCAATTTGAGTTGAACATCACCTACGGGACACATGCACACATTGTATTCGTTCAATTAGGCTCTGATTGCACACAAGACAGACAATGGTAACTGATCACCATAGCCTATTGAGCATTTTTAATTAGTTACTCCCTCCGTCCCATAATGTTTGGCACTTTCACTATTCCAGCCTTGCGAAAAAATTAACTATATCTTTTAATCCATAATGTTTTTTATAAGCAAAATATGGATCTTGTTCGATAAAGTTTAATTTGTTCTATTAAACAAAGTTCAAAAAATTGCCTAAAACATTATGGATTGAAAGTATATGCAATTTTAAAATGGCACGCATTCCTGAAAATGCAAAACATTATGGGACAGGGGGAGCAACTAATTGTCGGGATCACAAGCACTAGTCCTCCAACAAAGTCAAATCAACGACAGGCTGTACGGGAACAATATTGGATGAATCAGTTAGCAGTAATGTCCTTTCTCTGTAGCCCATACCCATATTCCCCTAAATACCATCTTCTCATTGCGGCAATTCCTAATTGAGTTAGTTCATTCCTTCGCACCAAAGGATTGTTTTTCTCCATCTGAATTCTATACAACCAGACAAGATCAGAAAACCTCAGCTATTCTCATCTTCAGTTAATCCTTTGAGTTATGTCTTATGTGTATTCATCATCGACTGACTTCAATTTTTGTTCTCCCACTCATCTTCTGTAAGTCTATTTTTATACTCGTCATTTTGGTCTGGGATATATAACCCTAACTTTATTTTTAGATGCATCTCTAGAAAGCTAGCTCCAAAATCATTGGAGTGCATAGAACAGCCTCTGTTGCAGATAAAACTCAGGCCAGAGCTGTAACAATTTGAACCTATCTAACTATCTTGATGCTTTTAAAAACAAGAAATGAAATTCTAGAAGTCGAAATGAAAAAATAGAAAGAAAATGAGTATAATTGCCAGCACAGGTGCTTTACACATTTCAAAAGACACCATTAAACATAGCGAATAGATTCCAATAGTAGGTGATTCCCACTCTCCTATACACCCCATCCATTTTGCCAAAATATTGTTTGCTCTCCATCTAGGTCACATTCTGTTAAGGATCATTATTATTTTCGATAAGTAACAAATTTATTGAAAAGACATTAAGGATGCCCATGAACAAAATAAAGCCAAGCACAAAAAAGGCCAAAAAGGCAACAACACCAAAAAAGAGACCGGACAATAAATAGAGCCTACACACATCACTAAACACCGAAAACATCTAACATGTGGAGTAATTGATGAGGGGTTGTTTACTCCCTTGACCTCCAACTAAACAAACTAGAAAGGAAAAGACGCTTAATTTTAAGAGCATCTCCAACCCACATCTCTATTTTGGAGACTCAAAAAATTATTTTCTATTCAAAAGGTGCATATGGAGACTATCACGATTCACTCACACTCCAACACACACCTCCATTTCTATCTCTATTTTTCAAACCCTCACGGTGAGTTTCCCAAAATAAACCGGGCTAAGCCTTATCGACATTAGCCTCTATGTTTCTTAAAAAAAAAAATCCCTTTAGCCCCAAAAATTGATGTATGTGAGGAGAATGACCTGTCTCGAAATCCGTGTTTTTTTCGGGGGGGGGGGGGCTAAAAGCTCCTTTAGCCCATTTGGGGAACTCACCCTCATTCATTTCTTTTCAAAACTCAACTTTCCGTCTAAATTTTCAATTCTACTTTTATGTAAATTCTAAATAAATATATTGAAAGTTGGTCTTACTTTGAACATGTTATTGAAACATTTACAACGGTACTACTTTTATATACGGAGTCTCCTTACAACGGTACTGCTTTTATATACGGAGTCTTCTTATAAAGAGACCCAAGCTAGATCTCCGTGTTTTAGACCCCAAAATGGAGTATGGCCCTCTCACACAAAATTCAATATTCAATCTCAAAATCACGAAAGTAACCTGGACGTCCTCAGGGAGGTACTCGTGCTTCATGGAGAGATCCATAGCTCGCTTGAGGCGTTGGTTCCTGGCGTCTATGACTTCCCTAGGGAGACGATTCAAGGCCTCCTTAATGTCCAGATCGTAATACGGATCGTACAGATCGTCGTATCGCAGACCTTCACACATTACATAGAAATGAATCAAAGAGAAACGTGAAATTGTAAAAGGTCCATCTAGAAGCTTAAATTAGGGTTTCGAGATTGAACGTGCGCCGTATGTGTAGTGGGATAGATAGAGAGGCTCACCGTATCTGCGGAGGCGCGTGGAGATGGTTTTCATGTGTTGTTTGGCGAACCAGTTCTTCTTTGGGTCCACGAGCCACTTGGTGAACCACGACGCCATGGCTTTCCCAAGCTTCCTGCAACTCTCTCTCTCTCTCTCCCCCCTTGGATATCGACGGTCTCTCCCTATTCTCTGGAAGAATCCTGAATCGGTTGCGGGATAAGAACGGAACGACGCGTGGTACCGTTTTGGTCGAAATCGTTGGGGATTCTTTTAGCAACCCAATATTTCCTAATTAGTCTTAGACCCGTTCCACAACCGGAAATAAACCCTTATTTTTTAAGAAGGTAATTTTAAGCTAAAAATAAAAAATTTATTGAAATATAAAAATATGCACTATGGATCTTGTTTGAAAGATTTCATTGAGATCTTTTGTACGATGCAAAAAAAATTTTAAAATTATTTTTTATTTATCTTATTTTTAAGTTTAAAAATGTGAAATCAACTGCTTATTTTTTAAGAAGGTTTCTAGAACGGGGCCTAGGATTATTAGTCCAAATGTGTAACGCCTACCAAAACAATGGATTAACTAGTCCAGAATTTATTTATTTTTTATATAGTCTAATGGCATTTACATAACGGAGTTCATTACAAATATTTTGGATAAAACCAAAATAATCATCTAACTATTGAAAACGAGAAAAACACTAGGCAATTGATATTTCATCCCGACTCAAACGTTGAGTCTAATGCAAACAACGGTACTCGCAATCTGTTATATATTCATCCCGAGAATCAGCAGTCTCAAAAGATATAAAATGCTAGTTAAAGATAAAAGTAGGGGTGGCAAATTGAACCCAGACCCATTAACAAACCCAAACCCATCAATTAAAAAATAGACCCAACCCAACCCATTTATTAGTTGGGTAAGAATGGGTCCAAACCCAACTAACCCATTATTAGTTGGGTCTTAATTGGGTAACAATTGGGTCAACTTAAATGACCCAATGGGCATGAAAGTAACCCATGAAAATTTTTCTTCTTTTTACTAGATTCCCAATGAATGCAGTCCATCCCCTACCATGCCACCACCGCCGCTACCACCATGACGCCCACCGCCGCCGTCGCCACCACCACTGCTATCACACCACCACCACAACCGCCGCCACCACCATCACAACGCCGCCGCCACCACCACCACCATGCCACTCTCACCACCCCCACCACCATTCCACCACCACAACGCCGCCACCACCACCACAACTGCTGCCACCACCATCACAACACCGCCACCACCACCGCTGGCACCACTAGTCCACCACCACCGCTAGCACCACTGGTCCACCACTGGTCCACCACCACCACAATCGCCGCCACCACCACCACCACCACCACCGTGCCACCACTCAAATTCAGTTGTACGTAACCCAAGCATGAATCTGTATGAAATATAAATACTATAGCTTGGGAATTACGACCAATTCACGAAATAAATATAGTAATTGAGAATCTGAATCTGAAAGGAAAGGCTACTAATTGGCTCTCTCTCTCTCTCTCTCTCTCTACTAATTGGCTCTCTCTCTCTCTCTCTCTCTGTCTCCAATTTGGCATTTTAAATACTCAGAGAATCTGAATTAACATATACACAAACATATACTCTGCTGAAGCCAGGGCATCCAATTTCTTATTTTCGAAAAGATACAAGGCCCCAAATTGATGCACAATTCAATTTAAAAAAATATGAAAACCCAAAAGAGATATTAAAAAAATGGAGTAAACTTGCCTTTGAAAATTCAACTTATGAATGAAAAGTTGGCTTATTTGTGGCTTATTTTTTTGTCCTTATTTAATTTTTTTCGCATTTGTTTGTTTTTCATTAATTTTTTTGGATTATTGTTTCGACATGACAGGATGAATCTAAAAAGTAAAAAATTATGATCGAAACCTAAATTTTTTGAATGAAGAAAAAAATAAGCCAATTTTTTCGTCTTTATTCAAAAAAATATGAATTTCGATAGTAAATTTTTACTTTTTAGATTCTTCTAGTAATAACAAAGTAATAATTCAAAAAAATTTGGCAAAAAACTAATAAATGCGAAAAATATTTGAATAACGGCAAAAAAATAAGCCACTTGGATACGCTGCGATTCGGTAATTAAGAGTGACCAATATGGTAATTAAGTGTACAGGGGTAATTTGGTCATTTTTGTAGTAGAGGGATAGTATGGCAATTTTAGTATACATGGTATTTTAGTCCTTTAAATTTACAGAGGTGATATGGTCATTTTAGTGTACATATGTATTTTAGTCATTTTAGTATGTAATTGGGTTAATGGGCGTGTTGGGTTTGCTATTAAATAAATGGGTTGGGTTGGGTATGGGTAATTAGATTCATAATTAATGGGTTTAAATGGGTCAATGACCCATTAAAGACCCAACCCACTTACAATTTACCCATTTTGACCCAAACCCGCCCATTTGACACCCCTAGATAAAAGACAACAAATACGTAGACAATCAGATGAATTCCAACTGCGTATGAACCCACCAATGAACTTCCCAAAAACTACAAACTTGACAAGCCTCCACGAGCTACCTTGCTAAGGTAAGAGCCCTGTTGGCACGTATATCATTGTGAAATAACATCGTCTTTGAACGAACACACTCTGTAGACAAATATTCGTTTAAAGACAAAACTAAACTCTCGAGAAAATAAGAGATAAAATTCTTACAGATCAAACGATAAGTTGTTGACCTCAAGAGATAGAAGGAAAAAAAAAAAAAAAAAAGTATAGAGGTCTTCTCCTCCTACCACTGTACAAGGGTGTGAAACCTGGGGAGATGAGAAGAAAGATATTGATGGCGGCTAGATTAAGAGAGAGAGAGAGTGTTCACGAAACTCCTATCTTTTAGAGCATTTCTAACTCATCTTTAAAAGTCCAAAATTAGTTATTCTAGGCAAATAGTTAATTACTACTCCGGCTGACAAACAAAGCTCTGAGATGATTGAAAATGTAAGCCACAAATTGTTGACTAACAATTTTAAAAGATTTATTTCTATTTCAGGAGTCTCTTCTTTCTTTCTAAGGCAACTTCATTTCAAAACATTTTTCTTTATGATATGATTTTTGAATGTGCCCCGTGTCGGATCCACTATCCTTCACATGAAAAGTCACTTCCTAATACTGGTATACAGTGTGGAAAACAGATAGAGGGAAAGTGATTTTCGCATTCTCATTTTTATTAATCACACTCTTTATTTTAGTGTGTCAAGTTACTAAAACACCCGTTCCATTTTTTAATATGGATCTTGTTAATATGCGTCCTAGGGGCATATATTAGAATTACATTAACTCTTTTAATATACTCTACTTTTTTATGAGGAATAAAAAGTTATGGTAGAATAATTAATTATTTGATAGGAAAAGAGTAATTTTAAGTGTTTTGGGCATGGCCCGACACAAACAGAAAATTACCCCACCGCATTCTTGTGTCATTCCCCATCCCGCAATCCACGCAAGGACCCAAAATGCTGCTGTGTTTGGATTGAAATTTGAAAAGTTTTTTGAAAAATAGTAGGGGTAATAAGTGGAGAGAGATAGAGAGAGAAAAGTTGAAAATAGGGAGAATCTGGGGGGAATCTAGGGGGTATTTTTTAAGAAATGCTTTTTAAAAATCAAAGAGAACAAGGCAGAAAGCTGGACAAAACAATAGTACTATTTTTTTAGAGGCCGTCTTGTCTTATTTACAGAGGAAGTGTAGACGGTACCAATTAATCACAGTTGTCTAAATGTGTTCTAAACGATCCGAATTTTAATAAAATTTTATAGAAAAAAGTTTATCTCTTTTTTTTTTTTTATCATGAAAAAGGTTTATCTCTTCCTCATAAAAGCTTCATTAACAGCCCGACTGTCCAAAATACTTTTGGACGGTCACGATTGAGTGCTGTAAATAAATGTAAACAATATTTTCTCCGTTTTTTAATCACCATTAAGTACTAAAAATAATAATTGCAACCATTTTTTCAAAGACATGGCGTCGAGATGATCCGAAACACTAATGTTATTGGTATCGTTTTAATTGGATCAGCAATGTTATTGGTATTGTTGAGAAGATCATTAATGGAAAAATTCATTTTGATCTTATATCGTTAGGTATCAGACAACATTGTATTTTTAAATTGTTTTTTTTGTTAGATACCTATAGATGTTTGAAGAAGATATTTTTTTTTTCCAGGAATAAACTTCTCAACAAGCCCTATAAAATGATTGGCTCAGATTATTCCATTATGAGCTTGGTGCATGCTTAAAGTAAATTTTAGGGAAAATTTCAAAATAGCACCTGACCTTTCACACAAATCACACACATACACCCGACCTTTTAAAATTATCAGAAAAACACTTGACCTATTTAAAAATCCATCAATTTTCCACTCGTCGTTAACTTTCCATCCAAAACAGATGGAAATGCTGAAAATGTGCATTTTGGCACGAATATTGGCAAAACAAGATTAAGGCTCATTTTGGCAAAACACAATATTATACTCATAAACAAGATTAAGGCTCGATTTGGTTTTAAAAGTCAATTAATAACTTAATTTTTGTCATATTGAAAAGAAAAAAAGCGCATTTGTTAGTTTTGGGTCAAGACAAATCAATAAGTCACAAAAATTACTTAACTTTTCAATCCAAACCCACCCTAAATAAGGAATCAAGCTTAATTTAGTAATTAAATACCCATAACTATGCCACCAAATAAGATTTCTTTGTATTAAAGAAAGGAAAAGGCAAAAACAAAAACAAAAAACATAGAATAGTCATGGGTAGGTGTGAAAAGTGACTGAGTTAAGTAATTTTTGTGATTTATTGATTCGTCTTGACCCAAAACTAACAAATCTATTTTTTTTAATAAAGAAAGACAAAAATTAAGTTATTAATTGACTTTTATAGCCAAATCGAACCTTAATCTTGTTTATGAGTATAGTATTATGTTTTGCCAAAATGAGCCTTAATTTTGTTTTGCCAATATTCGTGCCAAAATGCACATTTTCAACATTTCTGTCTGTTTTGGATGGAAAGTTAACGGCGGGTGAAAAATTGATGAATTTTTAAATAGGTCAGGTATTTTTTTAATAATTTTAAAAGGTCAGGTGCCTGTATGTGATTTGTATGAAAGGTCAGGTGCTATTTTGAAATTTTCTCTAAATTTTAAATGAAAAATTGGTTGTTTGTTGGCTTTAAAAAGCGTTGAAAAAACAAGTTGATAGCGGAGTATTTTTTTTGAACAGGATAGCGGAGTATTGAATGGTGCCTTTTTCACGCTCCTTTTTTCCTTCTCTTATTTTCGTATTTTTTTACGTAGGGTGCCAAGTGGAGTATTAAATTAGGAACTCGTGGGAGTTCAAAGGATTAGGAAAATGGTGGGAAGAGAACATATACTATATATAAAATGAAGGTCTGGCTCTGAGATCAAGACAACAGACAAGCAATGATTTTAATTCGATGGCAAAGTATTTGTATTGCTTTTTAGGCTCCGTTCCAGAAACGAAATAAGAACTTATTTTTTGTGTAATAAGAAGGTTTGTTCCTGAAAAGATTGAACAATTACTTATTTTTTGAGAAGACAATTTCAAGTTCAAAAATTATGTGCCTACGCAAATAATTTTCCTATCAATATGGATCTTGTTTGATAGATCTCATTGAGATCTTTCATACGGTGAAAAAAAAATTGAAAAATTATTTCTCATTTACGTTATTTTTGAGTTTGAAAATATGAAATAAGCTGCTTATTTGAATTTTCTGGAACAAACCTTCTTATTTTTCTTTGAGAAGTGGCAAAATAAGTACTTATTTTTTAAGAAGGTTTCTGGAACGGAGCCTTAGAATCTCAGGTCACGAGTTCAAGACTCCCGAACTTCTTTTCAAAACTTTTTTGGGAAGATTTTAAAATTGTATCTGAACTTTCACTCCAATGTCATCGAAACACTTAAATTTCACTTTATTTCAATTAAACACCTGAACTTTCAAAATCCCCAAATTGAGGCACCTGCCGTTAGCTTCCATCCATTTCCCTTACAAATTAGCTGATGTGCCTTATTTCTGACGTTAAAAGGCCCCATTAAAGATGTTAGAAAGTGAACTCAATACACACAATCACAACCCATGCCAACCCCACTTCACTTTTGGATTTTGATTGTATGCATTGAGTTCACTTTCTAACATTTCTAGTGGGGCCTTTTAACGCCAAAAATGAGCCACATCAACCGATTTGTGAAGGAAATGGATGAAGGCTAACGGCAGGTGCCTCAATTTGGGATTTTGAAAGGCCAAGTGTTTAATTGAAATAAAATGAAATTTAGGTGTTTCGGTGACATTGGAGTGAAAGTTCATATGCTATTTTGAAATTTTCCCAATTTTTCTTTTACAAATGTTCCAAAACTTTAGGATAAAAACAAAAGCCACCAATAATTGAACTCACTTTTCTGCGCTCTATACACTCACGCTTAACCATTGTGCTACATTAGCCTAGTTGAAAAATATTTCACATACCTAATATTTAATATATTGCACTATTTTGGGGCCCAATTATTTGGTCCAAAATGAAAGGCCTTTTTTTTCCCCCCACAACGATAACATGTGATATTATAAATCCAAGAAACAGTACATCAAGAAGAAACTCTATCCCTAAACAAGGGATCAAGAAACCAAATAGGAGGGGACTCAGTTCAAATACTATACCCAACTCTAACTAAACCAATCGCTCCAAACAGACGGAGCACTGCAGAAAACAACCAAAAACATCCACATAGGGGTGATAGAAGCCCCACAAACAGGGAGAAATTCCACGCAGGGGACACCAAAGAAAATAAGCAGAAAAAAGAGAAAAACCTGTAACGGAACCGGATGGAGTCTGCCGTACTAGAGCAGACTTCATCCACCCACCTAGATCTTCTACTTCGGCGGGAGGAGGACGCCTCCGGCAACCACGATTTGCAAGCCTCTACGTCTAAAAGTCGTCAGACTGCACGACGAAAGAGGCGGAGGAGGGCCGGCGGATGGTGGTTTGGAGAGGAGGAGGATGGGGTGAAGAGAGAAAGAGAGAAAACCTTTAAGATTTATAATCGAGAGATTGAAAAATCCCACGAGGGGGAGAAATCCCTCCCCTCCCATCACCCATTGGGGCATAAAACCCTGGGGGGAGGGGAAGAGAGATGGGGGCGGTGGCTTCTTTAGGGTTAAAGAGAGAGAGAGTAATTCTGGCCACTCACGTTTTTTCCAAAATGAAAGGCCTTAGACGGTCGCTTGGTGGATTTATACTCAGGGCCGGCCCTGAGATAATTGAAATGTCAAAGGGTATTATGGTATCAGTGGAACAAGTTTTTCTCCCATTTAACTTCTTTCACTGTTTTCTATAGTGGTGGAAAGTTATTCTCATTTTGAGAGCTTAGAGACTGACTTTCGAAACAGGAAAAATCCGGGAAATTGCCTGAAGAAGAAGAGGATGAAGAATCAACAGACAAATCCGAGACTTTTGATGGAAGTAATGATGAAAACAGCGAGGAAGAGTCTACAGTGAAGCTCAATGATCCTTATAGTGGTGGAAAGTAGTTCTCATTTAATGATCCTTATAGTGGTGGAAAGTTGTTCTCATTTAACATTTGCCCTCAGGGGACATATTAACAAAACTCTTTCAATATTCCCTTTTTGGTTTTTTTGAAAGGATCACTGTCTTATAAAACAAAATCATGGAGATACATCAGAGTTTAGTAAACCTTGGAATGATTATGCTGTTAGCCAAATGAAATGATTTTTTTACAAAATTTTTTAAGGACATTTTTGGTAAACAAGGAGAGTGGAAATCACTCACTCCACAATGATTAACCAAACACGCCCTTACTCCTCCAACGTACGATGCCACATGAGCGCGACGGATACGGATGGTGGATGCAACAAGGGAAAGCGAAGCAAAACAGGGGAGAAACAGGGGAGAGAGAGAGAGAGAGAGAGAGAGAGAGAGAGAGAGAGAGAGAGAGAGAGAAAAGCGAAGAGGGTATGGAAGGCCGAATGCCAGAAAGATACACATGACGAATAGAGAGAGAGAGAGAAAAAGAAAAGAAAACGGGGGTTGAATGGGTAGAGAAATGTCGTGGGTTGGGAAGAAGAAGAAGGTGGTGTCCATGTGCGGCGGAGGGGGTGGCGGCAGAGGGGTTTTGCCTTTCTCAAGCGCAAGCGATTTCGAAGAACATACCAATAACAACAACAATAACATGTCGAGGGACGAGCGTAGCTCCTACTGCAGCCTCTCCGCCGGTATCCTCCCTTCTCTCGGTGCCCACACCAACCGCAACACCAAAGTTCGCCCCTTCATTATCTCCCCCTTCCATTCCCGTTACAGGTACCCCCGTATATTGTATATCTATTTTTCCTATTCGTTTGTTTGACCCGATATGAGTATCAGATGGGACTATACTCTCTCCCCGGGACTAGGAATACAACATGGGACACAATTGTATTAAGAGCCGTTTGACATGTGTGGGCCCATGTTGTGTTTTAAAGTTGTCTACTTTTGTGATCGTATCTATGTGTGGGCCCATGTTGTGTTGTGTTTTAAAGTTGTCTACTTTTGTGATCGTATCTGTTTGTTTGACCTTATATGAGTATCAGATGAAACTATACTCTCAAGGTAACTAAATATCCCGTGTTTAGTTAAACAAAAAGTCTAGGAACAAAGCTTGCGGACACAACTTTGTTCGGAGCCATTGAATGTTTGTGGGCCCACGTGTATCGAACGGCTCTGGATACGGTTGTGTTTTGAAGTTGTGTACCTAACATTGCTCTTAGTTTGTATTTATTACCCAAACTGAACATGCATTGGAACCATGAACGTCTCCATACGTAGTATGAGTAATCTGATCACTATTAATCAGGTCGATTTGTATATCTGTTGGTTCAGTTTGGTATTAGTCTCATTAAACAAACCAAATGCGCTTGAATGTATGCACTATGCTTCATTTTTTCTTTTTGGTAAATTACTTTTCATTGAAAGAAAACCAACCAGTACCGGAGCAGCGGGGCGTAACCCTGAAAAACAAAGACAACCAATTCACACATCTGGCCTTTGCTAGGAAAAAATCCACAAGTCCTAAACCCAAACCCCAAGTACATTGAAAAAACGAGCTATTAGCAAGAAAAAAACAATGAGAGGAATGTTCCACTTAAGAGTTAAGACAGATTAGCCTATTGTCATCTGTCTTCTTTATGTGTCTCCCAAGAGCAAAAGCTGCCACGCAAATCAGGCTCAATTTTGGCAGTGACATCCCCAATGCTGAGCCTCTGTTGCTAAACAATTATTCTATTCCTCTCGCACCAAACATAAATGACAGCAGCCAAGTAGAGTTAAAAAATTGAGCTCTTAAACATCTGATTCCTCCTGTTAGCCAAAGTCCAATCCACATCATCCTGTAGATGCAAAGCATCCCTACCAGATTCAAACTTGTGCAAGAAATGATTCCAAACTCTAATAGAATAAAGAATAGCCAAAGAACAAAAGTTGACGATCTTCTTGGGCCATGCTGCATATTGCATAACACATACTCCATCAGTAGCTATCCCCCACTTCAAAAGCCTGCCCTTAGAGGAAAATCGACCAAGGATGGCTATCCACTCAATTATTGCCCACCGAGGCACAAGGTGGAGAAACCAGATCACTGTGCTCCAAGGAGCTAGAGGGGCTTTGACTCCAATGGTTTGCCAAGCTGATTTGGTAGAAAAGTAACCAGTAGCCTAGAGAGCCCACTGCACTGATTCTGCATAGCTGATATTAGGGGTAAGGGAAGCAGGGGTATGAGCCATAATGTCTTGGCCTGCATGACTTCCGACCCTAGGCCATCTCCACCTGCCATCATCAATCATAGAAGTAACTTCAGTTGTCAATAACCAGTGGCACCAGCCTATCCCAGTGGGCCTCAAGGGTGCCAATTGTCTAACCACGGGAAAGTGTTTTTTTCCATCCCCTACCACATACTTTGTCCGAGGCTGAGCAATCGACCTGAGTTTGAAGAGGTTACTAATTCTCCAAGAAGCATTGCTAGGAGCATTCATAGCCCAGAAACACTGCCTTTTTAAACACAAGGTAAGGATCCACTTCACGCAGAGAGTGTCTATCTTCTTGCAAACAGCCCACAAATGTCTAGACATGTATGCAATATGCTTCTTTGATAGTTCTCTTATGGTTATACAATCACCCAATCAGGTCATGCTGAAAATATACATTCTCTTATGGTTTGATTCCCTTTTTCTGAATTTGGGTTTTGCTCTATTTCATTTATGGGTGCCTTTTTCTTTCCACTTTCTGTTGTGGGTTCTAGATCTTAGGGTATTGTATTCCCATTCAACAGATAGTCCTTGTAACAACTTGCGCTAGCTGATCTGCTTACCCTTAGCCTAACCACACGGCTCAAAAGATTAACCTCAAGTTATACAGTAGCTGGTCGGAAGCAATTATATATCAAATTCATTTTCATTTCATGGCTGATGTGGGATTGTCCATTTATGGGCTCTCACAATCTCCCCACCTTATAATGCAACGTCCTCGTTCCATTGGCCCAACCCTTCCCCTAGTGGTCATACTGTGACACTTAGTTCTGTACAACACATTAGTGTGCTCGTACCAGATTCTAGAGGTGGCCCCCACCATGTAGACCAACGATATACTGTGGTACCACCTATAATGACCCGCGCTTGCTTACCCTTAGCCTAACCATGTGGCTCAAAAGGTTAACCTCAAGTTATAGTTGGAATCAATTATATATTAGATTCATTTTAATTTCATGGCCAATGTGGGATTGCCCATTTATGGGCTCTCACAATTAATTGTGAGAAGGTGGGGAGATTGTGTGACCCCAAGCCCATAAGTCCCACATCGGGGAATTGGGAAAAATTAAAGTAATTTATAAGAGATTCCGACCAGCTATATAACTTAAAATTAACCTTTTGAGCCACGTGGTTAGGTTAAGGGTTAGCAGGTCAGCTGGGGCGGGTCGTTACAGTCCTGGTACAAACCTCAAGGGGAGAAATAAACGGATGCTAATCATCAATCCACCCTTAGAGATTCGACCTGGGGAGCGTTAAAAAGAAGTTCAGGTCCTAGCCCCAGTGGTCTGTATAATTTTTCAGCTATATATATCATACAAAAATGTGCTTGCATACATGAATTATAGGTCTGTATATCACTTCAATGTCTACCATTTGGTAATTTTTGGTTTCAACTAGATGGTGTACACACAAAACGGGAGTGCTACAGTTCTACGAATATCTCGGTAATCAAATCCTTGATCATTCACCGTTAAATTTGAGATATTGAATAGAGATGGAAGGGGAGAAAAGGATATTTAAAACCAAGGCATTTGTAGGGGGCATTTGGGCATGGGAAAAATGGTGCATGGCTTTGTAGAAAGGGGAACACCAAAATGGCGATATCTGTTTACATAGTAGGTATAAGCTTAGATTGTGGACTTTTCAACGACAATGCGTTGTCTTGATTGTGCTATGGTTTTGATTTTATGGATCTTGCTAGGCTTTAATTACATTTTGGATTTTTCCCTTGAGAATATATTGTTTTAGTTTTGTTGGTTTGTATTCAAGCAAAATCAGAATACTTTGCGCACTTTTTGTTTTCTATTAAACTGGTACTATGTATGGTCTATGAGCACATTGAGGTCATGAAGTCTAATTTATATAAAAAGAGAACGGAACGCTCTCATTGCGAAACTAGAATTTTCAATTTTAGTCTGCAAAGCAATGATTTCTTATGTTTATCTCCTTCCTTTTGCTTCCCATTTGTTTGTTTGTGTTGTTATATAGTTAATTTTTTAGTGTATTGTATGATTGTATTTGTAGTAGTAGGTTTTGGATTCATGCTTCAAGAACCAACTGATCGTTTTTCGTAGTTGATATTAATTGTTGGTTTATTGCTTTAAATTTTTTTAATGATGTAGTTGTCATGTTCTAATTGCTTTGTGACTTTCATTTAGTTATTCTACTTCATGCTTGATTCAGTTGATTTGTGAACAGAATGAATGCGCATTCTCAGTATCTCACATGCAGAGACTGAGGAAATGTCTGGTATATGCATTTTGTGTCTTTTCTTCTCTTAAGATTAGGAAAACAATCATTTGCTGGATTTTTTTTCTTTAACACGCGTCAATTATACTACTTGATTTTAAGCTGATTAGTTTTTTTCTTTCCTTTTTCCCAGTACTAAATTTGAAAAGCATGCGTGACTGACCTTTGCAGGATTTGGGAAACATTTCTGGTACTTTTGGTATTCTACACAGCGTGGGTTTCCCCCTTTGAATTTGGATTCCTAAATAAACCCACGGCACCTCTCGCCATCACTGATAATGTTGTCAATGGATTTTTTGCCATCGATATCATTTTGACCTTCTTTGTAGCCTACCTTGATAAAGCCACTTACCTTCTCGTTGATGAGCCAAAGCTGATTGCTTGGAGATATACAAAAACCTGGTTGGCGTTTGATGTGATTTCCACCATCCCTTATGAGCTTGCTAAGAGTATTCTACCTTCACCTGTAAAAGAATATGGCTCTTTCAATATGCTTCGTCTTTGGCGTCTTCGGAGAGTGAGTGCCATGTTTGCAAGGTGAGCTAATTGAGGAAATTATTATCCAGTTTGTTATGCTATGACATGATTTAACAATCTGTCGATTCATTAATTCACTATCTTTGAGTTTGATTGTCTGGTGAGTCAAATTGTACTGAGTAACAATTGTGTTAGTTATGAGTTTTCTTTATAATTGTTGCAATTCGACTTCGATAATCATATTATGGGTTCTGTCATTTCACAGGGAGAAACACATACCAATATCCCATAGCACTCTGTAGCTAATGGAAACATTTTCTTTGATTCACAATTAACAAAGATGAGTAGTAAGACCTGCTGGTATTGTGGTATTGTCTATTGTTAATATTGGAAGTTGTTTACCACGACTTGGAGTCAACGTGTAACCCATCACATTACTTTTCAACATCTTCCAGAGGTAACGAAAATCATATTATAAAGCTGGCAAAAGTTTTCCTGATCTTTTTCTCAACCAATAGCCTCATAGCTGTCATCAGTACATTTCCTTTCTTGTTATGGGATACTTTATTCATATTGATCTCTTTAATTTGTGCGTGGTTTTTTTTTTTTGTGAAATGATATTATCTCAGATTGGAGAAAGATAGACACTTCAGCTATTTTTGGGTTAGATGTTCCAAACTCATATGGGTAAGTGCATCTTTTTTTTTTTTGTTGCGAAAAAGAGATTTTGTCAAGATTATCAATC
>BPLS01023374.1:1093-12259 GCA_019656275.1 Rhododendron kiyosumense
CTTCAAAACTTTTTTTTTTTTTGCAATTTTGGTCTTGCTTTTCTTACCCTATAGGTGTAGGTGAAATCTTATAATTCATGCATCTTTGGATTCAAATCATTTTCTCATGTTTCAAGTTTTCGGGAATATTTACATCTAAACAGCTTGTCAAGTTTGGAATAATTTCCTACAATTCCTAAAGAGAAATAGACCACTAGTCAAGTTTAGAATATATTCCTAAATAGAGACAAGAAGAGAGCGAAAAAATATTAACTATTAGGTAGACCGCTCGTCAAGTTTGGTGGTAGCCAGAGTTTTGGGTGAAAATGGTTTTGGATTTTCCTTCTATCTATATATAGAAAGCTCACAATTTTCTCTACTTTTTTTTTTTTGTCAATAAGGGACCCAAGACACTCAAATATTGGGGTGTTGTTTGAAGTCTTCGGATGTTGTATTGGGTGTCTCTTAGGGTGTTGTGCGGAGTTTTAGGTGCCTCTTGGGGAGTTGTTTTGTCATTGTTGACTTTTTAACAATCTCGATGTGTTATTCTCTCCCTTTGAGTCCTTGCATTATAAAGAGTGTTTTTTTTTTTTTGGGCAAGAAATTATTCTCCCTTATGTTTTTATTTTTCCTTAATACAAACATTTCCCCTCGAATTTCTACGTAGAGTGTTTTCTTTTGCTTTTATCCAGAACTTTCTTTTCTTTTTCTTTTTCTTTTTTTCCAATTTTTCTGTTTCTTTTCATACCCTAGTTTCTCCTCTTTTCCCTTTTCTTCCCCATCCAACAAAGGACAAAGCCTTCAGATATCCATTGAAGTTCAAGTAGTTTTCCGTAAAATGTTCTACAATTCGTAACAAAAAGTGTCTAAGAAAATAAAAATTCAAAATATCTTGTAAAGCCCCTAATTTTTGGTAAATATAGGGAAAACATGGGCATAAAAAATTAAGAGTAGAAAATCAATGAACAACTTTGGAACCACCAGATCAAGAGTTCGAGTCTTGATAAGAAATTATGAAGTTGATTGTAAAGTGAGCAAATATTTTCTCTCACAATTCACAAATTATTTGTCCCTTTTCTTACTTGTTAATTAAAGGCAAATCAATAAATGATGGAAACATAGTTTGTTCGTCGTATTTGGAATGATTGCTAATGATTCATAAAGAGAAACAAACCACTCGCGAAGCTTGGAATAATTTCTGACTATTAATTCTGAAGAGAGTGAAGAACATTTCTTCATCAATTCCTAATTTTGAGAGGAAGGAAAAATATGTCCTCTTCAAAGCTTTTCCTTCTTTTGCAATTTTTGCCTTGCTTTTCTTACCCTAAAGGTATAGGTGAACTCTCATAATTCATGCATCTTTCTATTCAAGTCCTTTTCTCTTGTTTCAAGTTTTGTGAAATTCACATCTAAACCACTCATCAAGTTTGGAATGATTTCTAAAAGTAGACCACTCATCAAGTTTAGAATGTATTCCTAAAGTGAAAAAAGAAGAGAGCGAAAAAAACATTCACTATTTGATTCCTAATCTGGAAAGAGGAAGGATAATTTTGTCTGAATGTCTATATCCGTAGCACCATTCACCGGCAAATGGCTTAACCAACAGTAAAAGTCTAAGGTCACCGCACCAAAGTGCGGTACATGGCCGCTGCATGCCATGAGGCCCACTTCAGGTCCCATGTACACGGATGATCCGAGCCATTCAATAATTTTATCAAAAAACAAGTGTGTGTAGTGCAATTGGTCAGAGCTTATGCGAAAAATTAAAGGGACTCGGGTTCGAAACCCAGCAGGATCAAGAAAGAAGAATTTTTTCTCCATATGGAAACATCTTTTGCAACGAAAAATTTTGTCACCGATTTCTTATATTGGTGACGAAAATTTTCGTCATTGACATGACCCATCGGTGATGAACTTTTTCGTCGCCAAAAGGAATAGTTTGTGACGAAAAATTTTGTCGTCAAAAAGCACAATAAGCAAAGAAAAATATTTCGTCACCAATTATTCACTTTTTAGTGACGAAATATTTCGTCATCAAAAGGCACTATAGGTGATGAAAAATAAATTTTGTCATAAAGTAGGAATCCTCGACAACATTTAGTTGACAAATTTTTTTTCGTCAACTATATTATTTGTGATGAAAAATATGTAATTTGTGACGATTTTCATTCGTCACCGAATGTAATTTTTCTTGTAGTGAATGACTTGATTTGAGTAGTTTTTAGCTCAAATTCAATGAACACTTCAATTAAAAACTGCTCAAAATAAATAAGCACTTTTTAGTCATATTTTTTGCTAATTTCTTACGAGCATATCATTAAAATCACATTCTGCATATATTGAACGGTTCGAATCATATAAATTTGAGGGATCCAGTGAGGGATCTCGCACGGTTTTACCGTGCAGACCACGTTTTTTTGATCAAATTTTGATGATCCGAGCAGCTCGAAGTGATCAGAACGTGATTTTAAGGTACTCACGTGAAATCAACCAAAAAAAGGGACTAGGAATGGCTTGATCAGAGCAGTTTTCATTGAATGGTTCAATAAAAAAATCTTCAAATCAAGTCCTTCCCAGTCATTTTTTTTTTTGTGTGCAGATTTCTTGCGGATACATTTAAAATCACGTTCTGCACACTTTGAGCGGCACGGATCATCGAAATTTGCTCGAAAAATGGGAGTTCTACACGATAGAACTATTCCGATCAAGTTTTTATGATTCGAACTGTTCAATGTGTGCAGAATGTGATTTTAAGAGTGCCTGCGAGAAATTAGCAAAAAATATGACCGGGAAGTGCTTGTTTTTAGTAGTTTTTAATTGAACCATTCATCATCAAGACCTTCCCGTTCATTTTTTTTTTGCTGATTTCTTGCGGATGCCATTAAAATCACATTCTGATCACATTGAGCGGCTCGGATCATCAAAATTTGATCAAGAACTATGATGTGATTTTTTAAATGTTTTTATAGATATCCTCGAAACCACCCCGTATATGTGTGTGTGTGAGAGAGAAAAAGCACATCTTCTGGCTGCACAAAGTATACAACAAAGGCCCAAATGACTTTACATCTAGCCCATTCCCTGACTCTTACTTCACATACTAAAGACCATAAACAACGGTTAACCATATACAACTGTTAGGCTGACAAAAGGAATAGAACAAGAAGAATCTCTAAACGAAGAAGGCTGTTTCGCTGGGGAAAAGTGTATATAAAAAAGAAGAAAAGACAATTAAAATGTTACAATTTGATAGTTTCGAAAATAAGGCTGTTTCGCGGGGAAAAGTGTTTATTTAAAAAAAAAAAAAAGGACAACTAAAATGTCACAATTTGATAGTTCCGAAAATAATCTTACTTAAGGCACTGTACATACATCACCAAGATAACATCTGTGTTGTAAAGTGAGAGGTCACCCGTGAACTATCACCAACCAATCCTCGAGAGATATGTGCCAGGTGTACCCTTGGCTTCATGCCTTCATCAATAGCTTGTCGTTGAGTGTTACTTCTTAATTTGGAAAGCCGCATCTTCACCACTTGCTTCATTCCTGGTCTTGAGTTTTTTATCGAACTAATCTATTTTGTAAAACAATTGGCTAGAATACTCTGGTTTTCAAACTATTTTTAAAACTACTCAATAGAGCCACTTCAACTAGCGCTACAAGGGTAGCACTATTCCGATTAGCGCTATGGCATAACTTCAAATTCTTAACACAGAACCAATAGTGGGAGATCTACATATCCTCATCAGACATAGCATAGTTAGATAGATACTTCTCATTATTCAAAGTGTTGTTACATTCATTTTCTGTTAGTTCTCGCTGATTTACCTCAGCCATCTCTGTTGCTAACTGAAGCATGAAATATCTACTATTGTGCATCAGCATTCTATTATTCTCCTCTTTCATTCGGGACATGGTTGCTTTATATTCACGCTTATTTGTTGTTGGCATCTCTAGAGATCGACGATGTGGAATTCTGACTCCCACTCCCTTCTACTCTTCAACCCTAAATTTTCATTCTTGTCGAAGACTAACATAGTAATCTTTTGGGTTGGTTATTTTTTCTTTCCAATATGGATCGTTAAACTTTGGAAGTATCCAGACCCTGGAACTTGCTCATCTGTTTGCCATATGATAGAACTATTTCATGACTAAGGATTATTACACAGAAACGTAGAAGTTGAAAGATAATTTATAGACAAAGGGTTTGGCCAATACCTAGATCATACCCTCAATGGGATCCAATAAGACAAGAGACAGTAGGGGACCACAAAAAGCTGTATATGAATAAGGCTGTGTAAAAGCTTAATATAGTCTATATGGATAAAGTTGCATAACACAAATGAAACAAAGATGGTTAAAAAAGTCTGTACAAATTTATTAAGGCTGAAAAAGATTTTATGAATTGATGATGGCTGAAAAAGTTGAAAGAATCAAAAAGTCTGTAATTGAAAAGACTAAATCCATTGAATGAGACTGAAAAAAGCTCAATGATTTGAATAAGGCTAAAAAAACTATAGGAATTGATGAAGGCTGAATGCATTGAACATGGCTAAAAAAGCTGAACGATTTGAATAAGGGTGAAAAAGGCTGTAGTAATTGAATAAGGGTGAAACAGGCTGAAGTAATTGAGTAAAGGTGAAAAAGCATGAACGAATTTAATAAAGCTGAAAATGGGTCTATGAATTATAAATACAATTTTTTTCAGTGAAGTTAATAAAACCACAAGGCATTTGTAACTTCTTCAAGTACATGGGGCTTAAATCAAGGAGTGTGGGTGGTTATTGCAAAGAGAAATACTTATTTACGGAGGTGTAGTAAATCAACCAATCACAATCGTCCAAAATTGTTTTGGACGGTCAGGATGTTAATGAAACTTTTCTTTTGAAGAAAAGTCGAAAGAAAAGTTTCATTAACATCCCGACCATCCAAAACACTTTTGGACGGTCACGATTGATTGCTGCAAACACTTGTTTTTTTTTTTTTTTTGCCAAAATATTAGGAGGTTCTATTGATAAAAGAAACAGTACATCAAGAAGAACAAGATCCCATACAACAGGGGAATCAAGCCATAAGGACAAGACCAGCAAGAAAGCACTCCACTCCCACACATAAATCTTCTGGGCATAACATTCACCGCAGAAAAATTACAAAACCAAACCAATATAAACCCCTAAAGGGGAGGAAAGAGCCTATCAAGGCTAGGAAACCAAAAAAACAAATGCAAGAGAGAAAAACAAACCAAAACCTACAGAAACAAATCTACACTTCTAAATTTGGTCAACAAGATTGCAAATCACTACAGCAACTACACCCCAGCAACACCAACAGCTATCTCCATCCTACTACAACAACAACCTTGTCAGGGCTCAAACAAGCGACACCCAAACGACAAGGCCGGTGGGCCTGCTTGATAAAGCCGATAAACCTCGCACGGTGAGGAAGATTGGAAAAGAGAGCATATAGGCGGACTGCACGTGGACGATTGGCGTCATCGATGGGGAGCACAAAACTCATGGAGGGACAGATCTAGAGAGAAAGGAGGAAGAGGAAATGGAACCCCAGCCGTAATCATGTCACCGGCAAACCACCTCTCTGGTTCCAGGGGCTTATTCGATGGAGGATCTCACCAAGCGGGCCAACAACCTGTCATAGTAGGGAGTGGACGACCGGTGATGAAAGAGTGTGGGGGGGGGGGAGTGTGGTGAGGCAGCAGCCCCAGCCCCCTACCAGGAAACCCTACTAGATGCTTGTAGAGAGAAGGCAGAGAAAAGAAAAGTTAGAGAGAGAGAATTAAAACACTTGTTTACAGCACCTCCAGAAATAAGTCTATTGCAATTATTAAGGTTTTATAATCGGACACTTGGCAGCTGATGAGTCCATCTCCAACACTTGATTTCAAATTGAAGATGCCAATTTCCTTTTGAAGGCTTATGTGGTATTTTGGCATTTCTAATTTGACATCAAAGCTTTCTCTCCGACCCTTATGTCAAATTCTATTTATAGAAATAAAAAATAGAGCTCATAAACTTTATTAAAAAAAAAAAAAACTCAAATGTGCACGCTGTTTGAACTATAATAGTAAGTTTTTGGAATGGAAAAAACTCAAACTTAAGTTTCTGAACTTTGATTCAACGGTAAAAATTTGAAATTTGCATATGAGGGTAGGGGCTGTCAAAATTGGCAGGCAGGTAGGTGATGCCAAAGCCACGTCAGCTTTCGCATGAGTGAAGGTAGATGGGTTGGATTGAGAGTTGATGCAAAAAATAACCGTTAACTTGTCCACCTTAGCTTTGAAATCTCGCATCGGAGATGTTCCAGTAAGAAGCAGGATACCTCATGTAATTTCCATTCAATTTTAATGAGTTTCTCCTTCAACTATTGCATTACAGTTGGCAAAATCTCCTGTTAATTAAATGCATTACATTTAGCAAAATCTCCTGTTAAAATTTGTAGTCCTCTTAACTGAGGCAAGAAAGAACCAAGAAGTCCTATTTCTCTCAGGTTGTGTTAAATGCCTGAAAGGAGGTTCAGATTGGACGAAACACTACCGTCAAACTTGAAATGGTCAGTTCCAGGCACTCCTGCAATTTCTCCTACGTCCACTAGGATATATATATCAACTCACGCCACCAGAATCCGGAATTGATGGCGCACCTTTCGTCTTCTTCAGGGGAAACTCTTCAGAGTAATTCAATCATCTCCAGAGAAATCAGTGCTTTCATGGCGGTTGGAGCTGAATTAGGTATTCATTTTCACCCCAATGATGATGTAATTCTTCATACTATGATTGAAATTGAATCTCAGGAATACTTTCTCATGCTTGAGAGAGAAGCTGGAGGGTAGAGCCTCTCTCATTCTCGAGTGTGGAGTATTGTTTTGGGTTTAACTGTTTGACGCAGATTATCTCTTCGAATATTCATGGTTTAGGGAGTTCGGTAAAGAAGCGGTTTTTATTTAAGCTAATAAAAAAAAGGAGACCTGATATGGTGTTTGTTCAAGAAACTAAATTGGAGAACATAGACGTCTTTGCTGTTCAGAAATTGTGGGGTTGTGAGAATGTTGATTTTGCTTGTTCTAATGTCATAGGGACCTCAGGGGGACTACTAACTATTTGGAATAAAGAGTTTTTCAAAGCTGACAAGATTATTTCCCATAGATCGTTTACTTTGCTGCAAGGTGTGATTAACAAAGTTTTCCCCTGTACTTTGGTTAATATTTATGCGCCTAATGATGTAATCAATAAAAGATTGTTGTGGGAAGAGTTGCTAGGCCTGAAAATAAACTCTTCGGTACCGTGGTGTATTGGAGGAGATTTTAATAATGAAATTAAAGCTATTAATGAAAGGGTGGGTTGTCAGAGGTTCACTACAAGAAAAAACACCATTCCCGACTAACTGTTTAGTCGGGAAAAGGTAGGAATTTAGTCGGCAATATCCATTCCCGACTAAAAAATTTAGTCGGCAATTTAGTCGGGGTATTGCGGTCGGCAAAGGTAATCACCGACTAAATCACATTTAGTCGGAAAATTAATTTTTTTGCCGACTAATTATTTAGTCGGCTAATACGGATTATTTTCGACAAATTATTTAGTCGGAAAAATAATTTAGTCGCAAAATATTAGATGAATTACCGACTAATTAATTAGTCGGGAAATATTTAAATAATTATCGACTAATTATTTAGTCGAAAAAATATAATGAATTTCCGACTAATTATTTAGTCGGCAAATGTTATATAAATTACCGACTAAATAATTAGTCGGTAAATGTTTAATAAATTCAGTAAATATTGCATAAATTACCGACTAATTATTTAGTCGGAAAATGTTATATAAATTACCGACTAATTATTTAGTCGGCACATGTTATATAAATCACTGAAAATATTTGACTAATTACCGACTAATTTTTTAGTCGGAAGATGTGTAATAAATTGCCAACTAATTATTTAGTCGGGAAATGTAACATTTGTTTTAAATATAATATTACAAATTTTAAAATTAATTATAAAATTTGATGAGATTTTTTTTTGGTTATTCACAATAAATTAAATTGAACATCTATTCACCAATATATTGTAATCAAGTATTGAAATTCAAAAACAATTCATTCATAATTTCCATAAATAGGTATTAACCAAATACTTAACATACGGTATCCGAATTCGCAAAAGTACAAAATAACGAAAAATCGTACCACAAAAGTGCTATCATCAAACATATCATATCCATGCCCTAAAGCACAAAATAATACAAAAGTTCAACAAAACTAGATTAAGATAGAATCCATGGCAAAAATCCAACTTCTTCATATATAATCCTTAACGAGATGTCAGATACTCCAATATCTGTGGAAAGAACAAAACACAATAATTAGACCCAAAATTGCGATCTTTCTTCTAATAGCTATTAGCTGAAAATAATTTAAAAGCATAAACAAAAAAATTCATTCATCCCAAAATCAGTAAGAAAGTCTCAGAAAATCAATTACCCAGAAGGCAAAAACTTCCAAAATTTACACATGAAATAGTTTACACATAGAACACCTGGTCGTCCATGGCCTCTGGAATCAACATGATAATGCAAGTAAATAAGCCAACTCACAACAATTTAGCATTCAGACCATGATGGAAAACTGAGGAGTAGAATTTGTTACTGGTAACTTGATTCCTGCAAAATAGGAACTGAAATTAGAATTGCAAGTCTTTTCAGACCACGTGATCTCAATCAAAAACACATCTTCACTCATTCCAGTATAAGTTGGAATGTTGAGACATAACTAATAGAATGCTTAGCTTTAAGTATAACAAACTTTAGCATCTTCAAGTACCTCACAGTCAAACATCTTTGGAATACAAATTATAATCCAACGCATGTACCATTAGCTAGTCATGAACTCATGATTATGAGCAACAAGCCAAAAAGAAAAAGCGCCGAGCTGATGTGAATACTGGTAACCACCAGCCTATATGTAGTGTGACATGTTCATAAAACCAGCCCAAAAAGGAATCCACCTAATAAAAAAAACAGAATGAGTTGTTCCTCTTCCATTAGCATATCAGTGCTAATATAGGATTTAATGCGTGGAAGACAAAATTATTGCTAAAGGAAAATTGTAAAACAAGTACAGTTCTTGGCTCTGTGTATGCTACAATGACACTAAGCTTGCATTGCATAGTCTCACTGCCTGGTTGGAGACTTTGGCACACATGTAGCACAAGATGGAACCATGTCACAAGAGTCCAATAATGCTTAGCTTAGCATACACGAGCACGCAAACAAACTACTACTACTACTACTCAGTAGATTTGCCTTGCTTCTCGTCCAAAAAAAAGAAGAAGAAAGGGAGTGAATATCAGGGAGTATCACTTCTCTCGCTTTGTGAAATTTACTACTCCAATCATTAATGCCCATGATTATTTACTTACTAGCTACACCAGTAAACATAAAAAGGGATAAGATACACACACACACAAAAAAAGTTTCCGACAATACCACTCCCAACTGTATATACTACTGCTAAACCCAAGGTTCACTACAATAAAATGGGGATTTAGGGGCTAAACACAGAGGACTCCCTTGTTTTATTGGAAAAGGAACAAAAAGGAAACAAAGTAGATCTTAAAAGTTATAGGATGTCAACATTCATGGCATAATGTGTGAGATTGATAGGCGACATATTTTTATTTGGATTGGTGGAGTTAGAGAAGAAACTTGGGTACAGAGATCGATATGAAATGATAAGGATATTCCAGCTAACGGATATTATAATATGCCACGGCAGGAGCATTATAAGAATAACTATAACTATCCTTTTGATTCGTATAGGTGAAAACAATACTCCTTATTAGTAAAATGTTTTTGGCAATGCAAATAATAATTAACTTTAGGTATGATAAATTACCCCCCTTCTCGTGATAACATGAGACCATTGTCGACAATTCATAACTTTCAAACATTAGAAAGATCATACAAGTACCCAAGTTCAATTGTGAGAAATTATCCTACAATTCTAATGATTAGAATTTATCTTCTCATTACAAATAGTGTTCTTACTCAAGTTATTGTTGAGCATAACCCAATATGCAAGTTAAAAATAAAATGACCTTAGCAAAGGGGCACAAGAACGGCCTATCAAAAAAAAGGGGGCACATGAACAGTTTTCCATCATAATGCGGCGACATCACCAATACATGCAGCAAGCCCACACGAAACAATAGATAAGGAACATGATGACTTAGTTTAACAGAAGCTTGGGAGTTTGGGCCTACAAGGATCTTCCGTATTACCTTGACATACTAATCACCAAACCATATTAATTTGGAAAAATCCTTGCAAAATCCTTAAATTTCTAAGGAAGCAAAATTAACCAAAAAAAGAAAGAAAAGGAAGTTGGGCAGATGGTAAGATGCGTTTTCCTCTTCTGAACAAAGGATAGGTTAATCAGACAAAGGAAATTGATCCATGTGGCCAATAACAAGTTAATCAGACAGAGGCTTGTTCAGTTGAGTTGAGTTGTGTTGTGAGAAGATATGGTTCCTTATCTACCAGATTTCGATACAGCGTCAATCATCAACTTACTCCTTAAAAACAAGAAAGAAAATGACACAATTTATCCATCTTCAATAGAAGGTAACATGATGTGTAGTTTTGAGGAAAGCACCATGCAGAAGCAGGCTAGTTTGTAAAAACACATAATTTTGCAACGTTTGCCCATGTGATGTAATCGTAATTGCATCATGGTGGATAGGAAAGGCACTGAAGTTCATAATTACAGCATCAAGAAAGCAAGTGATAAACTAGCATAACTTTGCATTCTACATTTCTACTAATAGTGAAAAACAATGGAAAGAGAAGGATTCTAAAGATTTATGCCTTGGTAGCTACTAGCTAGTGAGCTATAACTGGAATTCTATCCCAGGTAGTATTTTGGTAAAATACTCATCCCCAAGGTCCTGCTAATCCCGTTAATCAGATAAACTTTCATCAGATTAAGTCATTATGCCAAATTTCGAAAATTCCTCCCAGTTTCCTAGTATAACAGCTGATTTTACATCAATGCACCCCAGAATGAACTTGTAGTTCATGCATGTATGACAAAAAGTAGATTCTACACAACACGAGTAGAAATCCATAAATAGTGAAGTCTTTGGATTAAAAAGAATTTAAGTTTTTTGATACCATGG
>BPLS01023375.1:0-10567 GCA_019656275.1 Rhododendron kiyosumense
ACCTCGCGCACGAGCATCGACGGCTCGCGCATCAGCCGCCGGCTCCCGGCCCGCCGCAGGAACCGCGCCGCCTCCCGCATGCTCTGCCGCCGGAGGCTCCGGCTGCTGCGATCCTCGTCGGGGCTCAGCAACGGCGCCGCGTCGGGCGAGGATCTGGTCGGGGTGGTCGACGTGGACATTCTGGTTGATCGAACAGCCCTAACTCGCCGAGTCGACTCGCTGTATGTGTTTGTCGTGATCTTCGAATGCCGGATTAGGTGAATTGGAGAGAGAGAGAGAGAGAAGGAGAATGAGAAATTATTGATGGGGATGGTGAGTTTATATACAGAGGTGGGATGATAAGTTTAGATTTCTGGGCTGATAAGTGACAGCTGAAATTTGGGTTATATTCGGATGTTTCTCAACGGATGTAACCTGTCAGATGGTGGGCATTGTATTTTTTACTACCATTTTGATTTTTGGAAGTTTTTCTTGTCCCACTTTAAAATATTGACCAATCTCAGTTGGCACAAGTGTCTATTATTGGGAATCGGGGATGATGCTGGACGGAGGTGTCTAAATCCTCTGTTCAGCAATTAAATGGTCTAGATTTTATTTTGACAATGAATGGACTCGTATGCTACAAGATAAGACTGAGATCTGGATCGTTAGATTGTCGGACAAATGGCTCGGATTTTTCGAATCAAATATGAATCGAATCCGATCTATTGACATGCCTACCCCTGGCATAGCACCATCCCCGTTCTTATTATTGAGGCATCATATGCAGTATTTCAATAAATTATTCTCTCACGTATTATGATCTTTTGTACAGTTTAAAGTAACTTTTATTCTGAATTTAGTTAAAAGATTCGGATCGTTCATTTTGATTAGCTTACGCGCGTAAATCATTCATGAAAAAAAATCTGAATGATTGGACATTAATAAAGTTCTAATCAAATTCAAATTATTTTTAAAGAGAAGGACACAGCACACAAAGAATGATTATTCAATGCTATTAAGATAAATATATCGTTCACATGAATAGATATCTATATTCGATCAACTTTAGTTTTTCTTATAGTCAAAGTACGTATCGATACTTATAAAATGAATTATTTGCAATTTTACGTAAAGCCAACTTAATTAATTCTCATTTTATTACATCCCATAAAATCTCATACTAGAGAATTGAGCAGATGCTAATTTTTCCCATCCATGCTAAAATTTGGAGGTGTTTTATAATTTGTTTGAAAGAGTCTATGTAAGCTTGACATTTTTAAATTGAACTCTTTAAAATTAAGCACTCCAATCAAATATGAACAATTGGTTAAAATAATGATCCTCTTTGAAACGAAGATTTGCGATTTGATTTCGGACTCTGGTCTTTGGTTCATTAGTCCTTTTCATTTACTTCTTCCGCACTCGTCATGGTTGTGATACGATTACCGCCGGCTTAAATTTAATTGACCGTTCTTTTTGCCTTTCGAAGTTGCTTTTTGAATTTTTCTAGACTTGTTCAACATGTTATTACGCATTTAAATAAGAGACAGTCCTCGAGTGATATTGTTGGATGAGTTTATGCATATGCCAAATGTCAAATTTGGATGGGCCGTTTCGTGGACCGAAAATTTAATTGTTTTCTACTTTTTGAAAATGTCAATTGCATCACGTAGCTAGGTTAAATATATGGTTGGTATATTTGTCTTATGTTTAATACTCAAATAACGTTAAACAACCCAAATTAATGTAGCGTAATCCATACAAAAAATTATTCTTTAATGTGTCTATTAATATTTTGTGAACTAGATATTTTATTTAGTTTTTGGTCAAAATACCTGTGATTAAGCATACATATGCCGGAAGAAATCAAGCACAAAGTAAAATCGGAGCAAAATATTTAAAAAATAAAAATAATATGTTTGTTTTGATCACAAAATAGGTTATAAGACTCCAAAACTCACTGTTACAAATATTTTTAAAGTTTTGAACATGGTATTTTAAGTACAAAATAAAGCACATGAATATATATAATAGATTAACAATTGGGCTATCTTTTGAACTGGAATTCGTACTTAGCTTTTATAGCATCTACCATGGATGGGTTAACTAGAAATTATGTTAGGAGTAAGTTAGGCCATCTCCAAGTGTTAAGTTGTTAACAGTTTAGTTTTCTATGTGTGTTTCGATAGTACGATTAGCATTGTGATAAATTAAATATAAATTAAATACAAATATATTCAATCAAAGTGGGTCCCATAATTTTACTTTTCAACACAACCTCGATTAACTTCTTACCATTCGTCAGAACATTTATGTGTTGGGCCCACATAGTTGAGGTTTGTGGAGCTTGCACAGTTAACATCTGTCTTAACTTTTTTAACATTCTAAAGGCTCCGTAACGAGTTTGAGAATTTATTTTTTGTTCAATAATAAGGCTTGTTCCACAAATAAGGAACAAGTACTTATTTTTTGGTTAAGGCAACTTCAAGCTCAAAAATCATGTGTTTATCCAAATAATTTTTTTATCAATATGGATCTTATTTGATAGATCTTATTGAGATCTTTAATACGGTGCAAAAAAATTAAATTTTTTTTTTCATTTACGTTATTTTTAAGTTTAAAAATGTGAAATAAGCTGTTCATTTAGGTTTTGTGGAACAACCCTTCTTATTTTCTTTGAGAAGATGCAAAATAAATACTTATTTTTTAATAAGGTTTCTGGAACGGGGCCTAACATACTTTAACCACAACCAAGCTACACTATTGGGAGCACACAAAAACACTAATAGAATTTTATTTTTTTTTCAAAGGAAGAAGCAAATTTATTAATCAAGACATATGACATCTATAGATAAATTCAAATACAGGATAAGACATACGGCAAGTAAAGATTTTCACTCAAATACAGAGAAACAGAGACACAATATAAAAAAAAAAAAAAAACTTAAGACACGAAACTAGTGTCTAGTGCCTATGCAAAAGCCAAACGCTCACTACTTCACACCATTAACATGGCCGGCTAACGTGGAGCTAGTACCCAGACACCAACGTCTCGGGATGGAGGAACTCCGAATCAAAGATCGGTCACCTGATCTGGTTACAAAACCACCCGAAAAGACCCACCAGGACAAAAATCGGACCAGCATCCGAACAGAAACCGGCCTCAAAATCCGGACATAACCGGACTCAACATCCGGACATAACCGGACTCAAGAGTCCGGACAAAACAAAAACGAAACACAAAATCAAAACTCTAACCTGTCGAAACACTCAAAACAACCACCGCATCACCTCTGCCACAACCACCAAACCAACCACAGGAATCATGACAACCCCTATTGCCGCCATGCCCAATCCCAACACACCATATCCACTCACAACATCGCCACCAACAACCTAGCAAAACCGCACCATCCACCACCCGAAACGGCCAAAGCATCGCTAGGCAAGAGACCGACTATCTCCAACAAGGTAGAAAAACGGCCCACAACGGGATTCAGAAAGCCGGCAGAAAGGATACACCCAGCAGAGTATCCGGCGGGATCTTACCGGAGGGGGGAGGGGGTGGAAATGAGGAAGGTGAAGGGAAGGGGAAGAGGGAGGAGGGGAACAAACAGCCCAGGGAGAAGAGGAGCGCCGGCAAGGGAAGGGAAGAAGAAAAAGGAAGACAAAGAGAGGCACCTAGGGAGGAGGCGGCGCCTCCCCCTAAGCAAACAATGGTGGCTAGAGTTTCTCTACTAAAAGTTTAGAGAGAGAATGGAGAGCTTTTTTCCAATCTATCACTTTCCACTAATAGAATTAATTAATTGACCAAATTTCGGACCTAATTTGCTTCTTAACTCCACTAATTATTGGAGATGGCCTCAACATGGGATGTTAAATTTCTAGCTAGTAGTTAGGCATTTTTAACCTGCATTGGATAGTTTAGAGTGCGAGTTAAATATAGCAAGTGATAAAGTGTTGGCCAATTTTGGCCGACATTCTAGCCATCCAAAAGTAGACTCTTCCATTCTATTGATGCATTAATGTTTACTCGTACCTACGGCACTACTTACACCGGCATGTGCCTATGGCACTACTCACCCTGATTGGAATTGAAATACCCTTTGAATCTTGATAGTGGCGCAAAACATTATTTCAATTTTTAGATAGCTACAAATTGCTAGAAATTAACTCTTTTTGTTTTTTTTTTAACAGCAAAGATTTTTTTATTGATATGAAGTAAGTGAATACGTAATCAATGTAGTGAAGAAATTAGTAATTCACAAAATTATGCAGGACGCCGTTCAAAAAGGGGAAAAATAAACCCCCACAAAGTCTCTACACTCTACAAAACAGAAGAAAGCATTTAACAAACACATGGTGGGTAACAGAAAATACCTCTCTAGATTTTGGAGGAAGTTACAAAATAGAAGAGAGCATTTTAACAAACACATAGTGGGCAACAAAAAATACCTCTCCCGATTTGATTTCTCCCGAGGGATTTGACTGTTGAAGAGGAGTGGACGGTCCCAGTGCTCAGCAATCTAAGGGGGGGGGGGGGGGAACCCCTTCCCCGAAGACAGTCAACCCGTAGAGGAAAAAAGGTCACGTAGAAAGGAAGCAAGGAGAATTGCTTTCCCCCCTTCTTTGTTTTCGGAGAGAGAGAAGAGAGCTGTGAATTTTGAATTCCAATTCCTTTTTCCTCTTAGACAACATATGACATTTATGTAATATAATTGACAAATGTGGATACTTTCATAAAATGTGAAGAAATGCATCTCAACCCTTAGATCAAACAAATCTGAGCCGTTGTAACAACTTATCCCCACACCCTTCTATTTTATAATAGAGATTATTATACTTTTTTACAGTCCGGATCTCCTACGGGATCCCGCACGTCCATACTGTACGGGACTCTCCTTTCTCGATCGAATTGTGACGATCCGAGTCGCTCAAAGTAATCAGAACGTGATTTTAAAGATACCCGTGAGAAATCAGCAAAAAAATGATCGGGAAGGACTTGATCCAAACAGTTTTTTATTGAACGGTTCAGTAAAAAAACTACTCGAATCTAGCCCTTCCCGATCATTTTTTTGCTGATTTCTCACAGGTACCCTTAAAATCAAGTTCTGAACACATTGAGCGGCTCGGACCGTCACAATTCAACTTGCAACCTCAAAAATTTATGTCCAAAAAATCAAGACAATAGTTTTAGTTAATTGGAAAGAAAGGAATAATTTGGTGAATATTGTTGAGTTTCATTTGGTGAATACTTGGTGGATATTTGCTTAACTTGTCTTCCAGCCACTGGGAACAAAAGAAAAAGATAATAATAGAGTTGTGCTTTTCAAATATAGAGACGTTGGGCAAATAATAATAATAATAATAATAATAATAATCGTCGTTGGGATTTAAGGAGAAAAAAGAGAGGCTATTGGGCATTTAATAATAATAATAATAATAATAATAATAATCGTCGTTGGGATTTAAGGAGAAAAAAGAGAGGCTATTGGGCATTTAATTGGAGGTAAAATATTTTAACTAATGAACTTTTTAGCTATCCCGTAATATTTTACATGAGTCCATTACCTAACTTATACCTTAACTAAGTCAAATAATCTCTAAATTCAGCCATACAGACACTTATTTAACATGTGAAAAATTACCATATCCATAATGGATGCTCTTATAGTTTGGGTTACAGCATTATTTTCACCGCCATGCCGCAGAAGAAGATGCGAATTTGAACAAAGTTGATCTCGGGAATTTGCCCGGAAGGCAAAACTAGGAGGGGACGAGTAAATGATACTTCTATTTTTTCGCAGAATCCAAATACCAATTGAATTTTCCGACAAACCGGATCATCCCAGATAATATATCGGTTTTAGAACAAACCGAACTACTCCCAGTGGTTACTGGAAACCAACCGGATATCAGATATAATAAAGATACTTTCAAGAAGAAAAATGCATAGCGGGGAAGAAGAAAACCTTGGTTTTCTACCAAGGAAGAGTCCGAGCAGCAGTCAAACACATACTGGATCATGCATTATTTTCTCTCTCGGTTTTCCTTTTTCAATTCTTCATTTTCTTCCATTCTGATCACACGTTGTTTCTTTGTATTATGTTGAGAGCAGTTCGGGGTTGTTCAAGTGGTTTGATTTATCCGTGATTTTACGGGGGTCCATGACGGAATTTGTTACGGAGTTTTTACGGGATGAGAGGCAACATTTTTTTTTTTTGTCTTTATTCAATTTTTTTTTTTTGCATTTATTAGTTTTGTGTCGATTTTTTGGATTAAGCAGCGTATTTTTATCTTTATTCAAAAAAAAAAAAGATTTCGATATTAATTTTCTACTTTTTAGATTCCTTTCGTTATGATAAAATAATAATTCACAAAAAATTGATAAAAAACTAACAAATATTAAAAAAAAAACTTGCATAAAAACAAAATAAAATTCATTTGAATTATTTGGCCAAAATAGGCTATGAAAAAATCCGAACCGTTGAATTTGCCAAAAGATAGTACAGGTCAGGATTGTCTCATCCACCGGGGAGGATCCGGATCCGGATCCGGAAAGCAAATCCAGTGTAAATTGACCCAAAGGGTACAAGGTTAGGGTGGTTTTCTTTTCTGCAGACAGAGCCCATATTCTTCGAGTCACTCCCGCGAGCTTCTTCTGCTCAGAACAATGGCGTCTTCTTCTTCGTCGTCAGCGACCCAGGCGTACGAGATACCGTGGGTAGAGAAGTACAGACCCTCCAAAGTGGCCGACATCGTCGGCAACGAGGACGCCGTGTCCAGGCTCCAAGTCATCGCTCGCGACGGCAACATGCCCAACCTCATCTTATCTGTAAGAAACCCCTCCCCTTCGTATTGCCGCGTAATATTTATTCTAGGGCTCGATTAGCTCATAAGATTGACGTAAATTGTAGAAGAATGTCTACAATGCTGTACAAAGATTGTCCTTTTTTGGAATCTCTCCGGAGGTTTACTGTCCGAGGGTTTTTGGGAAACAGATGTGCATATTGTTTTGTCAAAAGCCCCAGTGTGTCTTGAACCAGTTGAAGTTTCTTGATACTTCCATTTCAAAGTTATTCATCACGGCGAAATCTAATGGTTAAGGTGGGAAAAATGCCAAAAAGCTAGAAAGTTAGCGCATTTCCACATGTTTATGTACACTTTAGCGTATTTCGACACTCCAGTGTTTGATGACAAACACATGGCGATCGTAGGATGTCGAATTGATGTACAATTTACAACTGAGCCTTCGAATGAATAGAAGTTCATTTGGGATGATGGGTAATATGCACTACTGTAATCTGTTAATGGATTTTCCAATCAAAAGATGGGAATAAAAGTTGTTGTGGTAAAGTATCCGACTCAAAACTAATCAATGAGTGGATTCTAAGATGCATATAGTAGTTTCAGAACTAAAAATTATCTTCTATGGGATGAGCTATAAAGCTCCCAGCACGTGCAACTCTTGACTTGTACGTGGGGTGTTAACTGATGGAGTGTATTTTTTTCGCACAACAAGGGGGAATCTATCAATCACTAAACGAATTGGGAGTCTTGCCCAAAAACTCCCAAAGCCCAACTCTTATACTATGTTAAAGCAACCCAATTCCAATTCAACTTAGAACCAATTGGAAATGAGTGAAAAGGACTTGCTTGTGTACGTTTTGGAGTTGAAACTACATGGGCAAGTTGCAACATGTTGTCTTCGAAGTGAGAGGAATGTTAAAAAGAGGGGTTATCCATCAGTTGAAACCGTACACGGTTGAGCGGATCTAAGGTGGTCAGATAACATAATTATGCCACATTAGTCGTTAAGGTCACCCTTCTGGTAGGGATGAGTCGATGACGCAGCAGGATGGAGTTTTTCTCCATTGGTAAGATGCAAAATTTAACCGTCAATCAACACCCATTGGATTGCTATTGATTTTTTGGTAAATGCTTAGGCTATTGTTTATCTGACTTTTAACTGAGTTAAGGGAAGATATCAGTTTGTTTGCTCATTACCTGGCAAGAGGGCTAAAAGGGTAGGACTCTTTTATTCTCATCTCTTTGAAGAAACAATATGCGCCTACCTATGTGGTGTCTGTATTTTGTTATTTCCCCCACAAATTTCATAGAACGAGTTACTAAATCAAACACTGCTATGGTGCACTTCTCATGGTAATTTTTCAGGGTCCTCCTGGAACTGGTAAAACCACTAGTATTTTAGCTCTTGCACATGAGCTCCTGGGACCAAATTTTAAGGAGGGAGTTTTAGAGCTGAATGCGTCAGATGAGAGGTATATAAATTGTTCATGAACGTTTGTGGTGTTTTAGCTTTCCTGTAGTTTCTGTGGTTGATCTGCAGGTACATAACTCACATCTACTTTCCTTCTTTTAGGGGAATTGATGTTGTGAGAAACAAAGTTAAGATGTTTGCCCAAAAGAAAGTTACGCTACCTCCTGGGAGGCACAAAGTAATCATATTGGATGAAGCTGACAGGTGAGCAATTATATTAATTTTTGTGGTATTGACTTCTCTTGCGCTGGCTTGGTAGAGGAGACTTCAGCTAAATACTGTTTTTTTCTGAACTTCTGAAAAGTGAAAACAATGTCCTATCTGAGGAAATGTACTCTACTTTTTATCTGTTAACAAGTTCTCCGTTTGGAATTTATTTCTTCTACTTTCACGAGCTTAATAAGATTGTACCTTTATGTTGTTGGGGGTTGTAAACTAATGCTATTGTATTCAAATTAGCATGACATCAGGAGCTCAGCAAGCCTTGAGGAGGACAATGGAAATATATTCCAATTCCACACGTTTTGCTCTTGCCTGCAATACATCCTCAAAAATTATCGAGCCTATCCAAAGTAGATGTGCACTTGTTAGATTTTCAAGATTATCCGATCAAGAGATTCTCAGCCGTCTCATGGTGGTCCTTGAAGCAGAAAAGGTATGTCTATTACTATATTTTGCGCCCTCTTTGTTATCTCATCTTTTGGGTGAATTAAGGTGGCTTTCAAGCCACATACTGTTCACTGAGAGAGTCCATATACTTTTATGTTGACATTGCAAAGGTCAAATTGGGTGATCAAACCCATACTTGTGATGGATTTTCAGTTTTCAAAAGTTTCTTCAGGCTTCTTGCTATATTATCTTCCTTTTACACACTCAGAATCTAGGCAGCAATTAGAGGATTGTCGCGCTTTGGAATGAATTTTGAAGTGACAAATAAATTTGATTACCAACTAGAATTCAAAACCACTTTGTGAAGCTACACAATTATTCCCGTGCATTAATGTGGCCAAGTTGGCTGCTCATTTCATCCATCTTTCTTTCGTTGAGCCATGTCATGGACACTGGGCTTCCTCTGCCAAACACTCGTGTGTATTTGGATGAGGTTTTTTTTTTGGGGGAATAAGTTAATTAGAACCAAATGAACCACGAAGAGGGGATCAATGGTATGCCCTTGGAATCCAAACACCTTCAACAAACTCAAGAAAAAAAAAAACTCAAACAACAAACTAGAGGAAGTACATTCCTAATCCTAATAACACAGGCACGAAGTCTCAGACAGTACCAGGCACCATGAAAACCAAAAACACAGGGAAAAAGACACTAAGCTCTAAACCTTCCATGATATAAAAAGCTCTAAACCTTCCAAGTGTCTTTGGAATGTTGTTAATTCCTTACACACAAGAAAGCTACATTGCAGTGTTGTGGGGCTTATCTTGGCCCATCTGATTTGCTGCTGCTTCTCCTCCAAGCTTTTGTCAGTTTGTGGCTCAGCCTGTATATAGCTTTCAAAATGTGCGATTATTGATTTGTTGAAGCCACTTATGTCTAGGCCATTGTTGCACTTTCATTTCATTTGTAAACTAGAAGTCCCTCACTAAGACCATAAATATGATTATGTGTTATCTGGAGTGGCATCTTTTCAATCATTTGCAACTCGTGAGTTATATTTTAATTCATGATGGCTTTAAATTTCATTACCATCTGATACCCAGTATTACTTATAACAATGATGAAAAGGAATGACTGAGGCATGTTTTAACCATTGAAGGTTCCTTATGTTCCGGAAGGCCTTGAAGCAATTATTTTCACTGCTGATGGTGATATGAGGCAGGCATTGAATAACTTGCAAGCTACATACAGTGGATTCCGGTTTGTCAACCAAGAAAATGTTTTCAAGGTACTACAAGAAAATGTAGCTACCATTTGGTGCTTGTCACCACCATTTAAGATTCAGATGTCTTACTTATTTTCGCTATTGTTTTTAGGTTTGCGACCAGCCGCATCCGTTGTTTGTGAAGAATATTGTGCGTAATGTACTGGAGGGAAAATTTGATGATTCTTGTGCTGGTCTAAAGCAGCTTTATGATTTGGGCTACTCCCCCACTGATATAATCACAACCCTTTTCCGGATTATCAAGAACTATGAGATGGCTGAGTATTTGAAGTTGGAGTTCATGAAGGTATGTAAATTGTATGGGCCTAATTTTCTTATTGTTTTGGTTTTTGCCTGCTCAAATGTATTTTCATTGTTACATCTCTCTCTCTCTCTCTCTCTCTCTCTCTCTCTCTCTCTCTCTCTCTCTC
>BPLS01023375.1:10577-25890 GCA_019656275.1 Rhododendron kiyosumense
ACCATATGCAGGAAACTGGATTTGCACACATGAGAATCTGTGATGGAGTAGGTTCATATCTTCAGCTGTGTGGCTTGCTGGCTAAGCTTGCACTAGTCCGGGAAACCGCAAAAGCATCATAATTTCGTAGCTGCTAAATTCTGAAATTCTAAGTAGGCCTTCTAATGCTGAGATGTTTGTGGGAATACACTTTTGGTGTTCATGTGTAGGTTTTGTATGGAGGAATCAAAGCTGCTTGCGGTGAACTTGTTAAGGGTGCATTTTATTTACCTGGGGACTGCTTGGACTTGTGAAATATTTGCTAAGCCTACTTTTATTCATCATGGGGAAAGTTCTTGCCATATGACCAGTAGAAAATATTGCTTGTTCTACTGTTATGTTCGAATCTGGGATAAGATTAGGGTTGGGAAAAGAAGAAACGAAATGAATTGCTAACTCACCACCTATGCGTGGTTACTGTTGGAAAATGATTTTTACACTCCCTTTTTTTTTGGTTAATGATACTCTTTTCTTTCTTTTCTTTTTTTGTCTTTTTGTGAAATTTGTGTTTTTTCCATTAAAAGACAAAAAAAAAGTGCCCTTAACAGAAAAGAGTGTAAAAATTATTTTCCATTTTGTTTGGTTCTGTTTGGCGCGTCAAGTTTGGCATCCATGTCGATGATGAGATCGATCGAACAACGATACCGATATGAATAACGCGTTTTCTTGAAAAACATTGATGGCAATGATTTTTATTAGAATAAACTTAAACAGATGTGCTACCTTAGAGTGGGTGTTGTTGATATTCGATCAATGCCATTTGGACACGGTCGACAAATTCGGCGAGTAAACTAGAGTTTGAGTCACTCGTAGGCCCAAGAAGGTGGACCCAAATGGCATTGATCGCAAAATGTTGCTTTCTAGTATCATGTCATTGAGTCCCATTTCATTATCCTTTCAGCATTTCAATCTGAAAAGTCCAGAGCTTTCATACTTTCAACACCCCCCCTCCTCCCCCCCAAATATTGTGGAGTTAGCAGAGCATTGTCGACAAGAGATTTTAGAGGCTATGCATAGTCTGAATTCCAAACATCCACGACGGAGCTCAAACCCTGGCTTTCCACGTGGGGAGGTCCAGGAAAATTAGTCCACAAGAGGTTTTTGAGGCTATGCACGGCCTAAATTCCAAACACCCATGAAGGAGTTTGAACCCTGACCTCCTACATGGGGGAGGTCTAGGAGATGCCAATTGGGTTAGAGCCCATTGGCCAGAACATTCATACCAAATTGCTAATCTTAGCGGTTTTTTGCTAATCTTGTTGCAAGGGGTGTGATTAGGTCCCTTAATTAAATTGGCAGATTGTACTAAAAATTGATCAATAAGGTATGAAAGCTCATATTGGTCAAATTGTTTGTACAATTTCCCAAATTAATTAAGGGACCTAATCACACCCCTTAAAAAAAGATTAGCAAAAACCCTAAGATTCTCTTAAACCAATGACGTTGGAGACGTATCTTTAAAAGCACATGGTATGCGAGTTATTCAAGCAAAACTAGGTCCAACTTAGCTGTCCTAGACTGCCAACCTCTTCTTGTTTTCTACTACTCCGTAGTACTCTATTTAAACTTGGAAGGCAAAGCAAGGAATGTGAACTTATCAAAAATATGCCCACCCAGAAAGATGTTGTGTCCAATCCGTGGGAACAAAATGTCAATGGGTCCATAACCATTATTGGCTTTTACTCCTAATATTTTTAAGTAAATGGTGGGTCGTCTTAATTGTGTGAGAAAATAATACTAGAACAGTCATGAAAATGTTCTTAGGATTATCCTATTTTTCTGTTGGTCGGCAAATGAAAATTCCTGAATAATAGTACAGTACGTAAGTCTTTTTGTCTGGGACTACTTTCCAAGTAATAATAGTAGTTTGTGCCCTAATGCTAAAGACACCCACGGGCACGTAAAGCCTATTTTGGGTTCCGCAGAGATGATCCGAACTATTCAATAATCTAAAAAAAAAAAAACTATTAGATCCATGAGAAATCAGCTCAATTCGACATGTATGGGTACTCGATCCAATCTTTCATTTTTTTTCATTCAGATTTCGATCTTGAAATCAATCCGATATGTGTTGGTGCTCGATTTAATCTTCTGTTTTTTCAGTCAAATTTCAAGATTGAAATTTGAATGAAAAAATGAAAGATTGAATCAAGCACTTACATATATCGGATTGAGCTAATTTTTGATGAGCCCATTCGGTTTTTTAAAAAAATTATTAAATAGCTCAAATCATCCGTGTGGGAACCAGAATAGACCCTGCGTGCCCGTTAATTTACCGTCGGTGGGTATAGCAGGGCTCTTGTTTGTGTAGTAAAATCTGCATTGCTATAGGGCTGCAAAGGAGTTAGGTGTTAAGAAAATAGAGTCCCACATTACTTGTGAGGAGGATGTTAAGAAAATAGAGTCTCCACATTGCTTGGGAGTAGAATGGGTGGTCACTTAATAACATTTGAGACCTCTCCACTCAATGCCAATTGGTTTTGAGATGGATACAGAGTTTCTACATTAGGGAAGCTCGATTAATGAAATGTCCTAAATTTTGAAATTAAGTGGAAATTGTGATCTTGAGGGGGGGTAGGTTTTTCCCAAACTTGTATAACGCCATAACTAACTACTAAAGTTTCATATTGCAATGTGTATATATAAAATTAGGTAGTTTGTTATCTTGAGCTTTTCTTTAATGAACTGGCAGCAATTCAAATTAACTCCAGTAGGTAGTACTTCTAGGGACAATTAACTCCAGTAGTTAGTTTGCGGTAGTACTTCTAGGGACAAGGTGTCCCTGCACTGGGAGGGTGTAGTGCATTTTGGTAGTTTCTACCGAAATCTTATCATTGTTGTCTGAATGTTCAATTTGTAGAATAATTGCTTTCAAAATCAAGTTGAACGGACATTGGTAACCACATGGTCAATATAGATTTGTTTTACAATTTACTTTTAAAATTATACTATCCCTTTTTGTATAACGAATATTAGCCGACCAAAGGGTTAACGACATCGAAATTTTCAATGACCTACGCAGCAAACTCTACAAAATTAACAATTTGGATCACAGTGGTAGAATCTCGGAGACATTTCGATGACCTACTCAACAAACTCTACAAAATTAACGATTCGGATCACGATTGTAGAATCTCGTAAACATGTACCAAGTCACTACACCCCTATAGTGTATTAGTTCATTGCTGGACCCCTTGTCTCTTTTTTAGTTGTTCATATGCAGAGCCGGCCCTGACATTTCGGGGGCTTAAATCGAAACTTTAAAAACGAGCCCTTTTTGCTAGACCATTATAAGGGGTTAAAATAGTAGAAAGGGCCTTTGAAATCCAAAAAAATATTGATGCCCTAAAACGGCTGCAACACACAAGCTTTAGTTCAGGGTTCTGTTCACATGATATTGAAGGTAACGTCATTGAATGAAAAATGGTAATATAACGTCCAAGTACGTATCACTATTTTGTAGATGATAAAAGGGTTTTGAACACTTCATTGGCCAAATAAGTAAAAATAGTGCCTACGTGTGACAAAAATAGTGAAACTATCACCTCCATAGTTGTCGAATTGTCAGCCGAATCGAAAATCAAGACAGCCAATTACAATTCATGAATCGAATCGCTTTTGTTCTGTCACGATTTTAGAATGTGTTGACATATATTATCTTATGCATTTGGTGAATGGCAAAGATACAATATTATATATACAAGTATTATTTTAGACTTAAATCAATAAGAACCGGTCTCGAAGAAAACGTGGTACAATAGGAAAGACCATTTTGCTTATATTGCAGGAGATGTGAGCTCAATATGCAATTTTGGGATCTATTTGATAGGAAAATTGTCCAAATAACCCTTTCAAATCTATTATGTCTTACAATATGTGATCTTTTCTGTCTTTTTTCTACTGTATTTTTTTATTTTTCTACTATATATATATAATGACCCATATAAAGAAACATTATTGAAACAAGAATTTAAGATGCATCATGCAGAAAGTTTAAGAATTGATCTCTTAAATTGACTTGAGAGAAATTCGATAAAATAAAAAAGGCATATATAAATAAATACACACGAATACCGATTTTCTACACTAGTGGGTAATTAAAAAAAAAACCATTGGAGACTAATATCATGAGTAAATAACTACAAAGAAATTTAAGATACCTTAAATTATTAATATATATTTTTTAATCTTATAAGCTTTTTATACCTAAAGCATTTTGCTGTTTCAATTAACCATCTCTCCTGATGGCTTTTACTAATTCCTTTCCACCTGACCTGAATGAACTCTATTGATGAAGTCAATCGTTTTTCTTGGTTTGTCCAAATCCAATTTTTAAAACGCGTCTGGTAAAAGCATAAAAATATATTCTTCCAAGATGCATTGCACCCACATACAGATCAACGGTGCTACTAGTATAGATTTTATATATGTATCAGCACGTACAAACCCTTTTTTGGCCCGTTTTGAATCTCAAAAAATGATCGGAACTGCTCATTTTGTTTGAAATACTTTGCTTTTGGTCTGTTCAAAAAACAAACTCAATCCGGTATCATTTAGGGCGTTTGCGAAACGTCTAACTTTGTTCCAGAATTCAGGCCTGCATTTTAAATCAAAGTTGGATATTTCATAAAGGATCTTTCCGATACTGGATTGAGTTTTTTTTTTTGCAAGGACCATGAACAAAGTATTTTAAATAAAATGAGCGGTTTCGATCATTTTTTTGAGACCTAAAACGGGCCCAGAAAAGATTTATGCGCTGGTACAGATTTAACTAATTTTGAATCTGTACCGTTATGCTTTTTGGCATTCCCTAGCTTGGTGTTTTGGTTTGGTCTTACGATGTAGTCAATGGTTCTGTAACCGAGATCACCTCCGTTAAAAATGGGAAGTGTGCCAGTTTGGTTAATAACCAATCCCATCCAGTTTGGCTTTTGCAGCCCTCTCTCAACCCCGCAACAAAAGTCGAAATCATTCAGTTTGTAGAGTTCGTCGAGATCTTTCACCATGCCAAAAATGGTGTTCGTTGGTTGCCGATCGACGACTGATCGGAACACATTTATCTTTAAATGAGTGCACTTATCACACTAGATTGCACTAATCAAGCATCAATCGGTAACCAAACGTACACGAGTTTTACAAAATGAACGTTTTCGATTTTTGTTGTGGGCCCAAAACATGGCCTAAAAAGGGAAAATGACGGTCAATGACATGTTTTGAAAAATAATACCCGCCAAGTATATGTTGAGAACATTTGTTAATACTGAAAATGTCCTTGGCGAATATTAATTATCAAAACATGTCATGGGTTGTCATTTTTCCGCCTAAAAACGACAAATTGGATGAGACTGGTTATTAACCTAACTGGACAGGACACGCTCCCTTCAAAAATGTAATGTAAATGTATATTCCGTCCCAATTTATTTGTTCTTGTTCTAATTTAAGTGAATAAAACATTAATTCACATTTACTAATCGATGATATATTTTTTTATATCCAATACGAATATTATGGCTATTCACCTCTATGTTCAATTAAGGAAAGCAAAGAGCATTGGCTCACCCCATGAGAGAGAGCATTGGCTCACCCCATGAGAGTGAGCAAGAACGAGATAACAAGGTTCATGGGTTACGAATCGTAAAAAAAAAAAAAAAAGCACATAATCACCAACATGACCTTCCTACAGATTGGCATTAGAATCAGATGCAATTTTACAATGTACATCAGTCACAAAAGGAGTCACATCGGTTCCAATTCAAGCATCGTTGAGTTAATGATAAAAAAAAAAAAAGAAGCATCGTTGAGTTCTATCGTAGAACTGTGGCAAAACATGACCCGAACCTCTCGCTTCCACCGGCCAATTGATGGAAATAGTCTTCATTAGTTCTCTTAAACAAAAGTTTCAAATCTACAAAAGTTTTACCAATGGAAATAGCCTTTGACGGATGGACATAGTTTTCGTAAGTTCTATTAAACAAAATTTTCAAATTTAGATAAAACATTAAATCTTAAATTTAAGAAATCGAAAAATATAATGATTTAAAAAATAAAAAATAAAAAAACTACTACTCCTCCTCCTACTAAATAAATTAGTAGTAGTAGAATGGATGAAGTAGTCAAAGATAAGGGGAAAAAAGAAGAAAATAAAAAGGGAGATGATAAATAAGCAGACAAACAGTCTTTTTCTTCCTTCCAGGCAATGGTTTATCAGTTTCACTTTCACTGCCTAAAACCCACCTAACATAAAACGCAGACGAAAGCAAACTGAAAATAAATACTACTTGCCATCTGTGTTTCCGTGTCCATGATTTCAGCAAGTTGAATCTCTCTCTCTCTCTCTCTCTCTCTCTCTCGCTCGCTCTCAATCAACTCCCTTCCAAGCCACTCCTCAACCTTCCTCCCCCCCCCCCCCCCACCCCATTACATTCCCCACAACCCTTAAACCTCAATCGAATGTCAGACAGATCAACCTCCCACCTCCTCAGAACCAATATGGCCAACGGAGATCCAGAGAGAGGTGCCAAGAGGCAACAGCAAGGCGGCTACTTCTCGCCCCCGTACTACGTGGAGCCCCAGGAGACGCTCTGGACTTCCTGGCTGGTCCCCATGATTGTGGTCGCCAACGTGGCCATGTTCATCGTGGTTATGATCGTCAACAACTGCCCCAAAAACAACCTGGGTTTTGACGGGCGTTGCGTTGCCAGATTCCTCGGCCGGCTCTCGTTCGAGCCCTTGAGGGAGAACCCTCTTTTTGGGCCCTCTTCTTCTACGTAATGTTTCTTTTCTTGTTACACCTACCTCGTAAAGCTGTTGTTGGTCTGTTGTTTTTTATAGGTTCGGGTGTGGGTTTGATTGTGTGATTTGAGTTGGGTGACTTTTTGATTTACCCATCTCCTAATATGATCTTTCTTCAATATTGTCGTCGGCGCTGTGTAGCCAGAGTAAATGAGAATTCACTTAAGTTTGTGAATAAGTAGATAATCTAGCTCAACAAAATGAAATAAATTAGGCCCAATAAATTCTCAACGAGAATTAAAAAGTTTATTTTATATCGAGCTTTCTATACAAAAAAATTCTTTGCTTTTTTGTCACCGTTGAACTGAAATTCTAGAGCAGCCCCCGTCTAGTTGGAAGTAGAGGATTGTAAACTAACCCTGAATGTTAGATATTTTTGTCATTTGAGAGGTGTACTGGCTCTGTTCATATTGTTTGGTCTCTTTTGGTGTTGTCTCTTCCAATTGTACATGTGTGGCATACCTTGATGACTTCTCAATAAATTTGGTACTTCTGAAAAAAATTTAAAAAAAGTTGCTGTCGTTTACATTCAATCTGGTTTGGGTTTGATCCATTTCTTGAAATGGGTTGTATGATCTTTTGATTTACCATCTAAATCTTTGCTATATCAAGGTGTTTATGTGAAACTTTCTTTCTTTTGTGGTTTCCCAGTGGATTGATATTTAGTTTGCTTTGGTTATTGATGTTCATTGTGAGGGGTGGCATGTGGGAGTCTTCTGTTTTTTTTTCCTAGTATGCTACAATGTCAATTTCCCCCCTTTTTTCTGACTGATCTAGGTCTTGGTTCATCCTTTGGGAGTTCTCACCAAGAATAAGCATGATGTATGATGAAAATTTAGTGGTTCTTTAGTTTTCGTTAAGTTTTTATGCCCAAGTTTTCATTGTATGAAATATGAATTGATTCAATGAGTTAGGGCCTTAGGGCTCATGGTTTTGAAACTTCATGTTTTTAAGCATAATTTAGACGTGCTTTTAGAAACCAATTGGAGATTCGGCTGAAAGAAATATATATTAATAATGCCTTCGATAGAGAAAATCCGAGGAGCAGATTTTATCATGCTTCTACCATTTTTTCGGGATAGTTTGCATAACTTCTAGTTGTTCACTTTCATGTTCCTCCCACCACGTGTGTGATTTGCTGTTTTTGATAGTGGCGTGAGTATGTTTCTCATTGTTGGAACTTGGAATCTTGCAATTAGTTATGGTGACAGCTTTTATAGGGTACATAGAACCCTGGGGTTAAATGAGCTTTTAGGGTGCTATCATGCACTGTTCAATAAATAAATCAAAATGGTAATTGTATTTCTGAATTTGTATCTGCCGCTACTTTTGCAGATTGGAAAAATTGGGAGCACTAGAGTGGAACAAGGTAGTTCATGAACATCAGGGATGGAGACTTATATCTTGTATCTGGTTGCATGCGGGTGTTATTCATCTGTTGGCAAACATGTTGAGTTTGGTGTTCATTGGGATTCGCCTTGAACAGCAATTTGGATTTGGTATGTTATGTTAGTTTATGGAACTGGAAACTAAACTTGTCCCTAACTCATTTTTGTGTGTTAAAAAGTTCATTCTACTGTTCTGATCTTTTCCACTGTTCTTGACCATGAGCTGAGACATGATGTTGATGATTGTTTTCTTTGGGGTTGGAAGTCCTGTAGGAATGAAATATTGCTGAGCTTGTAATGGTTGTGTCAATGACAGTGTTTAGCGGTATCCATTAGACCAATATAGATATGACCAAGTGAAACCATTGAGATGTAGTTCTTTTCTCACTGAAAATTAGAAAGGAATCCTTTCACCTGCCAATCTTACTTCTTTAAAAACTAGTAGAGACAATTTTTCCCCCAAGAATATTTGGGGCATCACTTTGTACCACAATCATGCCCATTATGAGGCTTTCATCGGTTAGTTCTTGATTTTTCCTCTTTGGCTGATGGATGATAGAACATGTATTCTTGGATCAGTTTAATATGTATTTACTGGTATTGTTCGTATTCCAGATTGGCTTCATTCCTGTACTAATCGGATGAACATTTTTGGGGACAACGGAAATCCGTAGTCTGTTGAGTTGACTATGTATTATTCTTATGTTTATCTTAACACGTAAATTTTCTTATTGGCAGTTCGAGTGGGGGCAATCTACCTGTTATCAGGATTTGGAGGGAGCATACTCTCTTGCCTTTTCCTTCGAAGCAGTATTTCTGTTGGTGCTTCAGGTGCCCTATTTGGACTTCTTGGAGCAATGCTATCAGAGCTTTTTACTAATTGGACTATTTATACCAATAAGGTAGTTCCTGTTGATGCTTACTTTGTACGTGTTTATTTTACTCTTTTCTTTTCCTCTTTTTCCCAGAAGAATAGGAGAAACCCAGCGGTTGGATTTTGCAATGCAGTTTATTTGTCCCAAGTCCTAACTCTCTTTATATGGTTTTCAGAAAAAACTTTGTTCAGGCTTTGAAAATGAAGAATTTGGCCATTCTGTATCACATTTCGTGATTCCACCTCTCTTGTTTTGTAGGCTGCTGCTGTATTAACTCTAGTGATCATCATTGCGATCAACTTAGCTGTTGGAATTCTTCCGCACGTTGACAACTTTGCTCACATTGGAGGATTCTTCACTGGTTTTTTCCTTGGTTTTGTGTTGCTACTCCGCCCCCAGTTTGGTTGGATGGAGTCCCAAAATCTTCCACCTCAGGCTCGTGCCAAATCCAAGCACTCCATTCTCCAATATGTATTCTGCGCAGTTGCTCTGGTTTTGCTGATTGCTGGGTAATAATTATTCTCCTTAAATCCTAAGCTTTCTGGAATTTAGGTTATTGCTTGTGTGGGCACCACATCCGTCTTTTTCCTATTAGCACTTTTGTCGTTCTAAAGAGTGTTTCTAAAGAGTGTTTCCCTAATGAAAGTTTATGATGCACGCATAATAATGTCAAATCGGTATTAGAGAAGAAAACACAAGACTGTTCGATGCCTTATTAGAATCAAGAAAAATACATTGTTTCGATAGCATTACGCAAACATCTCATCATTTTGTCCATTTTCCTTTCTGCTATGCTGCATGGTGCAAGAGCTTTCTTCTAGATTGCGTCATTCTCATTCTACCGTTTCTTAACGAGACTCACAGATAAGCACATTATTGCTCCTGTGGCAAAAAAGACCTAATTTCCCGTTCTTTTTCATGTTGACAATTGCAGAATCACGGCGGGACTGGTACTGCTATTTCGAGGAGATAATCCAAATAATCATTGCAGTTGGTGCCACTACCTCAGCTGTGTGCCCACCTCAAGATGGAACTGTAATAGTAACTGATCAAACAATTCTCACCAGTTCTTGCATCCGTTCGTCGCGGTTGCCTCGTGCTCAGATTCTTTTTCCATTACTGGGACTATTGGACATATGTTTATTCCATTTTGTATGCTTCCGCTTGTGCAGTCTATTTTCTCTTCTGTTGTGAGGAAGACAGTCTAGGAAGTCTTGTTTGTAAAAATATAACACGGGATCTCTTCCCATTATGTACACTAATTTCCGATTAAAGATTATCCGGCGATTTTGTTGTAGTTATTATTGCAAGCAATGCTACAAACAGACCTTTTGAAACACAACTCTCAACACAATTGTGTCCGAAGCTGTTAGATGCCCATGGATACACGTACGTCTAACAATTTCAGACACAATTGCGTTTTAAAGGTGTGTTCCTAGACTTTTATTATTATTGCCATGTGGTCTCAGAACGTACCCGATTTATGCGCCTAAAGTGAACTTTTTCAAATCGGTATATAGTTAAAAATATTTGTGAAAAAAAACTTTCATACACAAGTCATTACACTTGTTTTGAATTGGGGGCCTAAAGCGGTAATTTTACGAGCTATCGGCTCGAGAACGTAAATAGTACTCCCTTTGTCCCATTTTAAATGCTCTCTACGTAAAGTCGTGTCATTTTGACTTTAAAAAAAAATTGCATTTTTCATAAAATTTTTTAGAACTTTTTTGCACCGTTTTAAAGTACTCATCGAGATCTTTTGAACAATGCAAAACAAAGTTAAAAATTAATTCTGAAAGTACTTTGTTTTTCAAGTTCAACGTTATACGGTCTCCTATAGAGAGCATTTAAATTGGGACGGGGGAGTATCACAGTTGATTTTTGTGTGCTTTGTACAAAAATTGAGGCCAGTAGTTTCAGTTTTCTGAAAAGTTCTCATTTTTCAAAATAACTTTGCTAGCGCCTAGCACTACACCCGAACACACATACACATACACACCCACATTCACGCTTTCATGTGAATGTGAGTGTGCGTTAATGGTGTGGTTTTAGAATTATTGTTTTCCAAAATTGAAAACAAAATACTACTCCCTTTGTCTCTTTTTAAATGTCCACTATAGTTCTATGTGTCATTTTCTATGACTTATATATCTCAATGTATATTGCAAAAAATATGCAATATAGATCTTGTTTGATAGATCTCAATTATTTCTATAAGACAATTTTGTAAAAAATATAAAACATAATATACATTAAGAGATATAAAACCATCGAAAATAAATTGCAAAACAAGTAAAAAGACATTAAGAGATATAAAACCATCGAAAATAAATTGCAAAACAAGTAAAAAGACAACGAAGAGAATGTAGCTTCGCCCGGGTTCGAACCGGAGACCTTCAGTGTGTTAGACTGACGTGATAACCAACTACACCACGAAACCATTAGTGGGATCATGGCGTAATTTTAATTATTTGAACTATATTTAGAAGTTGACCAACAATTTTCGTTCCATTGCTTTCTGGATGAAGTGATAACTTGAGAACAACAAAATGGATGCGAAGTTTTAACCCTCATCGCTTCGGGTTTTACTTCGACGACCAAAAAAGTGATACGGAGTAGTATTATTTAAATCGTGTATTGTTAACGACCAGAGAGGTACTTGTTCGCAAAATCGCAATCAGTATTTGGGTTTTTGCCATTTTGATTATTCTCAATAATTACCTTGTTTATCCATAATTATGGTCCTACTTTGATAAAAGTAATGAAATTATGAGTAAACGAGGTTGAAGATAGATAATACCAAAGTTAGTGGTTCAATACTCTAAAAGTAATTATTGTTTTCGAAAGAGAGTTCTCAAACACAAAAGATATCTGAGTTTTATTTGGACTAAATTTTTTTAAAGCTTATTTTCGTGTGTTTCTGATTTTTGCTAATTTTCTGTTAATCTTTTTTCTTCCTAATCCATCTTGAGGAGAGAAATACAAAGAATAAAAAAAAAAAATTCAGATCAAAAGTAAAAATACATTCAATAGAGCTAAAATTTTAGGTGACAAGGGAATGTAAAAACTATTGCACTCCGTTTGTTTGAGCGTAAAATATTTTTCAATAAAATATTTTATCTATTTTTAGTGTTTGGTTGTGTAAAAAATTAGGAAAACATTTTACATGTAAAATATTTTCCATCAATTGGATGAAAATGACTTACTCTTAAATATTCTGTAAGTTATTTTCTGAAATGAACCCAATACCCTTCTACTGCAATTCTCACTGCTTAGTTTCCTCGATTGTCAGTCATGACCCACGTTCAATTCCAATATTTTCAGATCTTTTTACCGTTTAAACAACACCCCCCCCCCCCATGCTATTTTGTTGATTTCTAAAAATATTTTCAAATACCAATCAAACATCAGAAACAAAAAATTTGAAGTTTGTTTTCTAAAAAATATTTTACATTGTAAAACATTTTATATCGAAACAAATGGATCCTCAAAGTTTGTAAATGGTACCAATTGGAATGGGCCACCCTTGTACGCTTCAGGGGTGTTTCTACCAACAAAAAAACGCTAAAAACTTGAACGCATTTCACCATCCCGTTTCACTAATAAAAAAGTTTCAGCATTTTACCATCTCGTTTTTACTAACAAAAAAGTTGTCAACAAAATTTTTTTTTTGCTACAATAATTCTACTCATAAATCCATCAAAAACAACTTGATATTTCTCAATAACTTATTCATTACTGGAAACACCTAATAACTTTTCAACTACAAATAAAAATTTACAAATTTTTCACTACCGGAAACACCCTCACAGTGATTAACATTTTACCAAAAATAATGAATAACCTCCGTCCCATTTTCTTTCTCTTTTTTCGTTATTCGTGTCAGTTTTCAATCGCTTATATCTTTCAATATGAATCTCCAAAAATATGCAATATGGATCTTGTTTGATAGTTCTTGATTAGGTCTATAATACAAAGTTTTCAAAATTATAAAAAATATTGTAGATTGAAAGATATAAGAGCATCTCCAACCCTTGATATCAAATTGGGGATGTCAAATTTTTTTTGAAGGCTGATGTGGCAATTTGGCATCTCCAATTTGACATCAAAGTCTTCTTTTCCAACCCTTGATGTCAAATTCTATTTATTTGACATCAAATTATTCCACTCCAACCCTTATGTCAAAATGCAAATAGTCATTTTTTGAAATTTGACATGGAGGAGGGAGGTTGTCAAAGTTGGCATGCTTCCTCCCCCCTTCATCCATGTCAGAAGCCACATAGGATTTGGCGTAACAGAAGGCATCTGGATTGGATTGTCAATTAGTGTCAAATATTACCGTTGCAAGTTCCACGTCAGATTTGACATCTCCCGTTGAAGATGCTCTAAGCGTTTAAAGAACGACACAAATAACAAAAATGGACATCCAAAATGGGACAGGGGATTATTTCTTTCCCGATAGTAATGCCGCTTGAGAGAGTTAAGTTTTGTTCACTCTCTACAAGATTCTACCATGAAGTAATATCATGCTTATAAAAAATTTATTATAGGTGAGACCTACAACATTTCAACAAATAAAATGGAGGGTAATGTTCACCATTTTTTAAAGAGAGTGAACAAAATTGCACTCTGCTTAGAGTACTTATCTTACTAGTAAAATAATTGGGGAAATTAGTGTTCAGTGGCTCTTGGGGCATATTATTCCCAAGTCATGGAGTACCTTTTTGGAATTGCCCCTTCATGAGAAGGAAAACAATAATTCCCAAGACATGGAATGGAACACAAAAATACCCCTTCTGTCTTGAACTTAAAGGGCAACTTCGGTTCATTCACGGGGCAACTTATGTTCATACATGGGGTAACTTAGAGGACAACTTAAAGTTCATACACGGGGCAACATAGGTTCATATACATGTCAACTTAGGTTCATACACGGGGTAACTTCGGGGGCAACTTAGGGGTTGTTCAGCTAAATAAGCCAAGTGGCTTATTTTTTTGTCCTTATTCAATTTTTTTTCGCATTTATTAGTTTTTCGTCACTTTTTTGAGAATTATTACTTCATCATGACGAAAAGAATCTAAAAAGTAAAAAATTACGATCGAAACCTAATTTTTTTGAATAAAGACAAAAATAAGCCTATTTTTTCGTTTATTAAAAAAATTAGATTTCGATCGTAATTTTTTACTTTTTAGATTTCTGTTGTCATGAAGAAGCATTAATTTCCAAAAAATTGACACAAAAACTAACAAATGCGAAAAAAATATGAACAAAGACCAAAAAAAATTACTTGGTTTATTTAGCCGAACAGCCCCTTAAGGTTTATACACGAGACAACTTAGATTCTTATACAGGACAACTTAAGATTCATACATTGGGCAACTTAGGTTCATACACGAAATAACTTAGGGGGCAACTTAAGATTCATACACGGGGCAACTTAAGATTCATACACAGGGCAACTTAGGTTCATACATGGGGTAACTTCACAGGCAACTTAGGGGCCATTCGGCTAAAAAAGCTAAGTGGCTTATTTTTTTTGCCCTTATTCAAATTTTTTTCTCATTTATTAGTTTTTTGTCGTTTTTTGAGAATTATTGTTTCGTCAAGATGAAAGGAATCTAAAAAGTAAAAATTACGATCGAAACCTAATTTTTTTTAATAAAGACAAAAATAAGCCAATTTTTGCGTCTTTATTAAAAAAATTGGGTTTCGATCGTAATATTTACTTTTTAGATTTCTCTTGTCATGAAGAAGTAATAATTTTCAAAAATTTGACGAAAAACTAACAAATGCGAAAAAAATTTGAATAAGGACAAAAAAAAATCACTTGATTATTTAGCCGAACGGCCCTTTAAGGTTCATCCACGGGGCAACTTATATTCATATACGGGACAATTTATGTTCATATACGGGACAACTTAAGGGGCAACTTAAGTTTATACACGGGATAACTTAGACATGGCAACTTATATTCATAAACGGGACAATTTATGTTAATATACGGGGCAACCTAGGTTCATATACGGGACAGCTTAGGTTCATACATGGGGGCAATTTAGATTCATACACGGGGCAACTTAGAGGACAGCTTAGGTTCATACACACGGGGCAACTTAGATTCATACACGGGGCAACTTAAATTCATATATGGGGCAACTTAAATTAACACACATTGATACCTTGACACAAGGTGCATCTTAATTTCATAAAAAGAGCAA
>BPLS01023376.1:0-14632 GCA_019656275.1 Rhododendron kiyosumense
GAAAAAAATTGAAAAGTCGAAGTATTTTTATGCCGAAATTAAAAGATGAAGGACCACAATAAATTTTTGGTCAAAATCGAAGGGCCATAAAAGAAATTTTCTCTTGTTTATATATAACTAATTGGGCAAAAAGTATTTTTAGTTAATCATGCACATGATGTCCAAGGAAAAATGACGGCCAATGACGTGTTTTGATAATTAATATCCGTCAAGAATATTTTGTTCATTAAAAAATGTTCTTAACATGTCCTTAAAAGATATTAATTATCAAAACATGTCCAGAACCATCATTTTCCCAATCTATTTGAATACACCCACTAGAGTTTGAACACTTGCATGCTGCTATTACTAGACATATAGATAATTGAATTGACTGTCTGTTTGCTCTCCAAATGATACCATTTGCAATGTGATTTTCTGGTTGGAAGCTTACTTTACTGATGTTTCTATCCTTCGTTTACTCTGCTATGACCTCCTCTCTAGTTTCATGAACCCTGCTGCAAGATTCTTTGTTGTCCATTATAGTTATAGTGTTGTGTCTTCCTTTCTTTTGGGATCTTGAAAGTTTGTACTAATTTGCTTGTTCTGCCCGATTAGCACAAAATAGAACTCAGGCTTCACGTAGGCAATTAAGCAGGTAAATTATTTTTTTACCATCTTATTATTCTACTATGGCCAATGTGTTATTATTTCTTTTAGGCATCGATCGTAAGCTGGAAATAATCTTACAACCTCTACAAATAATGGTGCTATACATTGGTGCTTGTTTTTTTAATTGAAATAAGCTTTTCCTCTCAGTTGAATGGCCGGTAAAGAAAAGATGTCCCTTCGATTGGGTATTAGTTCCCACCAATTTAACACTTTTAATTTGACTGCAGCTTAATGATCTGGACTGCCACTTCGGAAAGTTGGACACGACTTTGAACATTTATAGCGTTTTTGTTTCCATCCCTCTCAACTCTTTGATTTTTGTCATCTTTTAGAGCAATCTGCAAATAGTGAACCTTGTATTTTTCTGTTCTTACTTTGTTTTGTTTTAACAGATAAATTAGCTTGGGTGTCGTCCTAACATTACCACCACAGTGACATAACTACCATCTTCTTCGGAAATTGGTTGATTCAGATTGACCTATTTAAGGCTTTTGGAATTTGCTTTTCCGCACCGAAATGCACGTCGTGGTGGAAAAATATAGGTATCCTCTTCAGCTTAGTTCAGTCAATCTGTGCATGGAAAAATATGTACATGGAAGTGATGAATGGTGCCAGTTTCATAACTCTCCCTTTCTAGTGTGCGACGGTTGGACCATGCAACTTCCTTTATTTCTTCTTTTTTTGTCAAACGGAATTTCATGCATTAAATAAAAATGAACATAAACGTTATTTGCCCAATAAACGACATACAAAGATTATAAGACGATAAAAAAGTTACAAAGCCGTAGACCTAAGTCTGAGATGGCCAACACCTATGGCATCCGCCAGGGCGAATTCCCTAGCTGCAAAAGGAATGTAACTAGTTACAATCAAATCATCTTCTTGTTTGAATCGATTTCTTCATGTCTGAATCGATTGGATGGTTAGCTATTTACTATGACAAGGTTTAGCGAGTCCCCTGGACATCTGGTTACTGTCAAATGAAGCAATGCTTTTCTAGCGAATGGAACATGAATAATGTTACATTAGGGCATCCACATCTCCTTCGGTATTCTTCTTCTACAGCTACAGTAATGAGCAAATTTCTCAAAAGTTTGCTGCATCAGTCTCGTGGGCCAACTCGCTTCTTTACAGAATTTTAGTTTTGCTATACTTCCTTGTTATAGGAAGAGAGGAACTATTCACAAGCTACTTAATATTTTATTATTTTATTTGTGTTCTACTCACGTTTCTTTCTTTCATTATTCTGTTATTGGAACCCTGTAGAGCAAAAACTTGATTATGAGAGTTCTATAAACAAAAATTAATTATGACTCTTTAGGATAAAATGATCAAAAAAATAAGATCTTCATTTTGGTTCAAACAGATTTAAAATTAGAGCAATTAATTTTTTATCCTTATTTTTTATATAAACAATAATTCCTCCGTAGCGAGGAATTCCGTCGCCGCCGGCGAACACGATCCGTCCTGGGAATTCCGTGTGTTTGTTTGGGTGAGTTTGAATATTTTAATTGAGAAGAAAGCGAGAGTAAAGAGTCTGATGCAGTAGATATTTTAAAAAAAGGTAGCTAAAGTAATAAAGTGATTTTTTTAGGTATAAATTGATCCAAAATTTAGAGAGTTTGGTGCGGATGCTTAGCATGCCCGACTAAAAATAGGATCTCTCTAGGAATCACTCTCAGTCTCAAAGGAAGACAAGTCATCTGTGTTGCTGTTTCCTAGCATCTAAAGTAGGATCCGCTGTTACATCATGCTGTAGTCTCAAATGCTCATGTCGTCCAACCTCTACCTGTTTTATAACCATGGAACCTAATGTGCAAGACATCGAAAGTATTCATTTTATTTAGAAATGTAATCTAGTACACTTGTATGATTGTACGAGGAAGTTTTTGGATGATTGTTCTAGAAAGGCTAGAGAGGGCATCGTTGTTGGGCAAAAGCGGCTCAGATGAGCTAAGATCAAATACCGAACACTTTTCTCTCTCCTTTTTTGCTTTTGGGATAGATAATTTGTTGTGCACTTGTTCTGCCGAAAGCATTTAAAATGATTGTTTGTAGAGCGGTAATTTTCCTGCTCGATCAATTTTGTTGTATTTTTAGCTCTTCACGCTTAGAGCCTTATATTTTACGCAAGTGGTCTCATGGCCCGAGAAAGGAGGGTTGAGGCCATCCTTGAAGTGAAAAAGCAGCGAAGTTTTAGGGGTGTTTGACTTCACCAACGGCAAATAAGTGGCCAGGTTTGAGGCGGGGGCTTCAGCGACATTTTCTTGCTAAAATGTCAAAATTTGTTGATTAGTGTGAACAAGATGGTAAAATGGTATAAGTTATCATCCAAAAATCTTAGTGGAAACACCCGCAGTTTTTTTTTTTCCTTTTGGAACAAAGGCTGGAGTACTAAGTTCTGGATGAAGAAAAGAAGCCGATGCACAGCACCATGTTGGGCCTCCATCTTGGCCATCCGTTCGGCAATTCAATGCTCCAGATTTCATCTCGACAATGAATGGCTCGAATGTTGCACGGTAAAGATGAAATTTCGACCGTTGAATTGTCGAACGAATGACCTGGATGAGCATGATACAGTGTTGTACCCCTGTCGCACAGCACCGGGCCTTATAAAATTATATAATAATCCATTGAGAACTGATTTTCTTCTTCTTTTGAACTGCCACTAAATCAGTACTTGTTGCGTTCGGCGTTGCTTCGTGAAGTGCGAGGTTACTGGGTTTTAATGGACCCAAAAACATACAAAATCTAACCTAGCTAGCCCTATACTTTCTGGGCCATCCCAATTCATTTTTCTTCTATCGAGAAACCTACGGAAACCGATCGGGCACACCGACCCGGCATACTGACGGCCATGTGGGGCCATTGCTAGTCATCGCATTTTTGTTTCTCTTGAAGTTGATTTTAACTCCATGCATGTGGGAAAAAATACAATAACCAAGCCAAAAGTCCTCAAACCAGTCTATTCTTTATATATTTTTTAAAACCCAAATGCTAACTTGAGCTGAATTTTACAGCTAGTGAATTACTATTCAAATACTGTACAATGCTTTATGGAGTACTCTTTATGTAATCATATTAGCTCGATAACACGATCAGGGACGGAGCCAGAATTTTCGTGTAGTGGGGGCGAATATATACAATCAAAAAGATTAAACAAAAGAGACGTACACAATAATATGAATTTTTGCTAAACTCAAAAAAATACAAAATAACACCAATACATATAAACCTAAATACGTTTCGCATATCTAGTGAAAAAAAAAACCCCATGTTTCTCAACATACCGATGGTGGAATCACGTGGTAGTAGCAAAAGTATTACAGAGTAACATTTACGGTACCTAATCCTATCTTTGAACAATCAATGGGAAGAGAGAGAGAGAGAGAGTGAGTGAGCAAGGAAGGGAAGTAGCTGATAGCTTCAATGGAGGCTGGATTCCAGTGATTAGGAAGCATAGGAATCAAGGTACCTCAAAGGCAGCAAATAGGGGTATTGTGACCCTCTTCGTGGATAATATTCCTGATCACAAGGATCAGATTTGGCTACAAAGAACTTTCAATAAGTTTGGTGTGGTTAAGGATGCCTTCATTCCAAGGAAAAGAAGTAAACGGTCGGGCAATAAATTTGGGTTTGTTAGGTACGATTGTTTTGCGTCAGCTAGTGTGGCGGTATCTCGGATGAATGGTGTGTGGGTGGACAATGAAAGACTATTTGTCAAAGAAGCCTCCTTTGGGTATTATGAGAATACAGCCAAAAAGCAAACTCCAGGTTTTCAGTCTGGCAAGGTACAGATGAATAAGGAAAAGGGGATTGAAACTCCGCTGAGGGGGCTAGACAGAGTTGAGCCTAGTGGAGCTCTCCGCAGCCACGGCTATTCCTTTGCTCAAGCTCTGAAAGGTGAATCGTCGAAACAGGCTTCGGAACGAAAAATCAAACTCAATATCAATTCCGGTGGTAATGGTTGGCTGCTTAGGAGTGTGGTAGCAGTCATGCATAGAGTGGTATCAATGAAGTCCCTTAAAGTGAGTTTTACCTTGGCAACTGATGGGGTGGCTCAGTTTAGGCCTCTGGGTGGGAGGGAGGTATTGGTAACTTTTGAAAGCCAAGAGTGTAGGGATGTCCTCATTCGGCATCCATGGATGAAGCTTTGGTTTGAGTCAGTGAAACCGTGGACGGGCGAGCCGGCGAGTCTTGAACGGTTTATTTGGCTCAACTGCCGTGGAGTGCCATTGAATGGGTGGCATGCCAGGACATTTCAGCAGATTGGAGAGATTTGGGGAGTTTTCATCAAGTTGGATGACGCCACTTTGCGAGATGAATCCTTTGCAAAGGGGAGAGTTTTGATTGCTTCTAAGGAAACCCATCCAATCGATCAGTGGATTCAACTCCAGGTGGAGGGGGTGGTGTATGAAGTTAAAATCTCAGAAGACTCTTCCTTCGTTAGTCCTGATGAGGTGGTTGGGATTGATCCTCTACTGAATCTCCATTTGGAGAAACCTCGGTCGGTAGTGCCCATGGAGCCTGGTTCAATCGAAGGGCAGGGCGAAGATGATGACGTGGAAAGGGTTACAGTGGGAGAGCCCAATAGAAAAGGGGTGGTAGGTGCAGGATGGGACAGCAAAGCTAATGGAGCGGCTGTGCATGGGAAAGATAAAGAGGGGGCTGGTTGCAGAGCTTCTACACACGCAAGACCAGACAAGCATTTAATGCTTGAGGAGACTCCTACGCCTGCTATGCTTGGGGAGTTTGAATCCCAAGTGGGTGATTCTGTGGACACGTTAGCTGTTGGTGTGGTCTTGGGCCCTCTAGCCCAACCGAAAGCCCAGTTGAGGGAGGCAGAGACTTTTGTTGGAAATGGGCCTGGTGGGCCGTTTTTTGAAAATGGGTTGGGGGGGGATGAGACCCAGATTTCTCATGTATCTGAGTCTTTTATCTCTCCTCTGCTTACCCATTCCGTTGAAAGAGAAAAGCATCCATGTGGAGATGGCTCCCTAATGGTGAGGTGCTCACAGGTACCGAGTATCAACTTGATGGTTGATCTCAATAATGCCGATTGCAGAAGAAGGAGACGCCGACAACTATCTAATCTACTGTCTCTTCGGGAGGAGGCTGATCGAAATGCAGTGGAGAATGTTTCCTCCTCGTCTAATGATTCGATCCAAACCGATTCTGAAGTTTCCAGAGAGGTTAGAGCGACGATGGCAATTGGAGGTGAGTTGGGTGTTAATTTTTTACCTAAGGATGATGTTATTCTAAATTCAATGATAGAGTTGGAAGCCAGGGAGTACTCTCTCACGCTGGAGAGAGAAGCAGAGGGTTAGTCTTTACCCTAACTGTGGAGAGATAGATGGGTAGGTCAAATTTCTATGCAAATCATAACTTGGAACATAAGGGGTTTGGGGAGTTCGGTAAAAAAGAGATTCTTGTCTAAGTTAATTAAAAAGAGGAAGCCTAGCATGGTGTGTGTTCAGGAGACAAAATTGGAATTCTTGGATAGACTAGCGGTTCTGAAACTATGGGGCAATTCTGATGTAGATTTCGCTTGCTCGAGTGCTGTGGGGGCTTCGGGGGGGCTATTAACTATTTGGTGTAAAGAATTTTTTAAAGCTGAGTCTGTTATTTCTCACAAATCCTTTATCCTTATGCAAGGTGTGATTAATGGTGATTTCCCTTGTATTTTTGTTAATATCTATGCCCCGAATGACGTGGTGGCTAGAAGGGGTGTATGGGATGAACTCTTACGGCTCAAAGGGAATTCGCAGATCCCATGGTGCATGGGGGGAGACTTTAATGAAATCAGAGCACCCAGTGAAAGGGTCGGCTGCACATCGATGGAACGAGGGATGAGGGATTTTGTGGAATTTTGTAATAACATGGAATTGGAGGATCTCCCAATGTTGGGAAGGAAGTATACGTGGACAAACTACCAAGACCAAGCTATCCTCAGCCGGTTGGATAGGTTTCTGATGTCGCAACAATGGATTCAACAGTTCAAAGTTTTACAATGGGGATTGGAAAGACCGATTTCTGATCACTGTCCGGTTGCAATCATCAATGACAGTAGGGATTGGGGTCCGCGGCCTTTCAAGTTTATGGATATTTGGTTATCGCACCCGGATTGTATGAGGATAGCAGAGGAAGCATGGGAGAATACTCAGGTGTCTGGTTGGGCGGGGTTCAAGTTATTTCAGAAATTGAAGGCAATGAAAGAGAAGCTAAAGGTATGGAATAAAGAAGAATTTGGAGACGTAAACTCTACGCTACAAGTAATTGAAGCAGAATTACACCAATTTGATCTACTTGCCGAAGATAGGCAGCTTACTCCAGATGAGAAAGCAGCGCAGTGCAAAGCCAAATCTGAGTTTTGGAGGCTCTCTCGCTTAACAGAGTCGCTGTGGAGACAAAAATCCCGGTTAAAATGGTTCAAGGAGGGGGACAAAAATACGAGATTTTTCCAGGCTGTGGCTAATAATAGATACAAAAGAAACTTGGTGGGTTTGATCTATGTTTCTGGTGGACTAGTAGAGGACCCTCAAGAAATAAAGGCAGCGGCTGTGGATTACTTTAGTCACAACTTCTCAGAAGAAAGAATATCCAGACCCTCCTTGGGGGGTTTGTTCCCGAGGAAGCTGAGTGTGGATATTTCTCTTTTTTCTTGAAAAACAGTTTGATGAAGGCGAGATTGTTGCAGCTTTGAAGGGTTGCAGTAACATAAAGGCCCCCGGGCCAGATGGCTTCAATTTCTCCTTTGTGAAAAAGGGATGGGATTTTATGAAGAGTTTGGTCTTGCTTTTCTTTTCTGATTTTCATGCCAATGGGAAGCTCACTAAAGGTATTAATTCTACATTTGTGTCTTTAATACCTAAGGTGGATTATCCTATGATTTTCAAAGATTTCAGGCCTATTAGTATGGTGGGATGGGTTTACAAATTGCTTTCTAAAGTTTTGGCGAACAGAATTAAATCCCATTTACACTCTGTTATTGGTGAGTCCCAAGCTGCCTTTATTGGAGGTAAACAAATACTTGATGGGGTCTTGATAGCTAATGAGGTAATCCATAGTTGGAAGATAAGAAGTCTGGGAGGTTTAATTCTAAAAATTGATTTTGAACGGGCCTATGATTGTGTTAATTGGGCATTCTTGCTGGATCTTCTCTCAAACTTGGGTTTTGGGGAGAAATGGTGTAGTTGGATCAAGGAGTGTTGCTCTTCGGTATCCATGTCTGTGTTGATCAATGGCTCAGCTTCTAAAGAATTCAAAATCCAGAAAGGCCTTAGGCAAGGGGACCCATTGTCTCCCTTTCTCTTTAACATAGTTGTGGAAGCACTTAACATTATGTTGGAAAGAGCAAGGGAGCAGAATATAATCAAAGGAGTAAGAGTTGGAGCCAATGGAGTAGTGGTGTCCCACCTACAATTTGCGGATGATACTATCATTTTTTGTAACAATGATAGGGAGGAGTTGGCCAATATTAAAAGGATTCTTCGGTGCTTCCAACTCATGTCTGGGCTGAAAATAAACTTTTCCAAGAGTTCGTTGTGTGGTGTCAATATTCCTCAAACAGATGTAATACTCCTTGCCCAGGTTATGGGCTGTAAGATTGAATCTTTGCCAATCAAATATCTAGGTCTTCCCTTGGGGGCTAATCCGAGGAGGACTAAAACCTGGGAGCCAGTTTTAGATAAGATGGAGAGAAGACTAAATGTGTGGAGGAGGAGAACAAACTCTACAGGTGGGAGACTCACTCTTATCAATTCATCTTTCACCAATTTGCCAACCTACTTTATGTCTATCTTCAAGATTCCCGTGGCTGTGGCAAAGTCTATTGAAAAGCTTCAGAAACAATTCTTTTGGGGGGACACAGTGGAAAAGAAGAAGGTGCATCTACTGAAATGGGATATAGTAGCCAAGAACAAGGAGTATGGTGGCTTGGGAGTTCGGAGAGTGATTCAGCAAAATCTTGCTTTGTTGTCTAGATGGTGGTGGCGATTTAATGAGGACAAAGACTCTCTCTGGGTTAAAGTTATCAAAGGAAAGTACAATTTGTCTCTGGGGGCTTGGTTACCTGTTTTACCTAGGTCCGGTCGCATTACAAATATCTGGAGGGATATTTGCTCTCTAAGAGACCCCTCTTCAAGTGTTGGATCGATTCTTTCTGAGGGTTTTCGAATTCAAGTTCATTCGGGCACGGAGACCTCATTTTGGGACCATGTCTGGTTGGGGGACAGGTCTCTCAAGGAAGAATTTCCCAGACTATTTCTTATATCTAACCAAAAGGAGAGCTCGGTTAGTTCAGTGAAGGAAGAATCGGGGAATCTGCTATGGAAGTTACGGTATAGAAGGAGGCGGCTAAGTGTGTGGGAGAACAACCAATCGGAGGAATTACATCGTAGGCTGGAGTTGGTACATTTAGATCAAACCAAAAGGGATGTGCTCCAATGGAAATGGACTGATGATAAACCCTTCTCGTCAAAATCTGTGTATATTCAATGGGAAAAGAGTGTTCATTCCAGGAACCAAGTCCTAAGGTCTCTTTGGAAGAACCTCTGCCCTCCTAAGGTGGAATTTTTTTCGTGGATGGCAATTCAGGATAGGATATCAACTAGATCAGTGCTATCCAGCAGGAATATCGTACAAGAGGGCCAACTGCTTTCGTGCCCTTTGTGCTCCTTGTATCTAGAAACTCCGGACCATTTGTTATTGCATTGTCAATTTTCATGGAAAACCTGGTCTCTTATTTTGGATTGGTGGCATGTTTCGTGGGTATGTCCAAAATCATTATCAGATTTGGCTTTGTGGTGGTTTGATACCAAGTTTAGAAATCTGGAGAAAAATGTGTGGGAAGCATCCTTTTATGCTACACTGTGGTCTCTGTGGCTAGTTCGGAATGACTATGTGTTTAACAATGCTACTACGGGTTTTGAGGTGGTGGGGGAATTGGTAAAAACTAGAGTTGCAATGTGGATGAAGGCCAAGTTCGCGATCAAGGTTTATTCAGTGGAGGAGTTTAAGGTGTACCTTGATGGCATTCGTAAGCTTAAGTTGTAGTTTGTGTTGAGGTTTTTGTCTGTCCAATATTGTGTTGGATGGGCTAGTCTGTATGCTTTCTTTTATTTTATCCCTCGATGTACCCTTTCGAGTTTTTTATAAAAAATTTCGTTTGCCGAGCAAAAAAAAAAAACATACCGATGGTGGAATCATGTGGTAGTAGCAACGGTGTGGTGTTCGATAACGTCCTTGTGGTGCTAGTTGTCCTCCATTAGCAACCGCTAGCTATGTTAGGGCAAAATGTTGGGGGAAGAAAGGAAAACGCAAGATGAGAGAGAGAGATTTGGATTTGGGGCAGTCGAAAGTCATTCTTTTACGGTGAAATCAAGTAAGGTAAAATTTAATTAGGCTTTAGCCCCCAATTCTTAGGAATTATGGCTATAGGTCAAAAAATATTGAACACTTACTTTTTCTCTTTTTTAACAAAAAAAATGTCGAGAAGCGAGCTAAATTTTTGGAGGGGGGCAAGAGTCGCAAGACTATATATTTTGCTAATAAATTTATTTTTTAATGTAATAATAGTATTTTTTAAAATCAAAGTATCTACACCCTTCATACTCATAGACCAACAACTTGTCGAATCCAAAAAGATATACCACTATCACCTGTAGTTATTTTAGAACTACAAACACACATGTAAACACTTTGCACACACACATCTCTTTGTGGGTTCCACGCATACTGGAGATGTAGTATGTGCATGCGGGTCCAAATGTGAATGTGTTTGTGGTTGTATAGTAATTGAACCCTCCCTGCCCATGACAAGGTGATATCAAGTGCATATTATTAAGTGCTGTAATGTTTTAATTATTAAAACCATTTCAAGAGATATATGTCAAATTTCAGCTATTTTTATAGGTCAAATTTCAGCTATTTCTACCTTTATTTCTACGGAGCATCTGGTCAGTAAATTTTTTTTTACTCCACCAATTGTAGTAGTACTAGTATATTCGTTTATTTGTCCATATATCTTGTTCTGGAATTATTTCCTATTTTGCTTAGAGGCAGCTTTTTGCATTTAAAACGTGCTGAATTTTGTATGTCAACTCTCATTAGGAATGCATGAAAATGGACAAGTAGAACTTATGATATTTTTTTTAATGCAGGATGTCTTGGACCAGCTTGCGCGCACCTCAAATTAATTCCTTCAATCCCTCCCACATTTGTTTTACATGCTTACGCGTGGGAGTGAGGTGGCCTAAAAAATTATTGACAATAAGAATCGAACCTAAGACCTTAGAATAAAGCAAATACCTAAGTCTCAGGTCAAGATCACTAACTTGGCTGACTCCTTGACGTTGAACTTATGGTGTTGCAAACATACTTCAATAGAGTAAGCTAATCCTTGAGAATAAAGGATGATAACTCCAAATCTGCCATGAAAGTATTTAACCCAATCAAATCCATTGCTTTAGTAAAGATACTTTTAGAGTAGTCCCGCTTACGAATTTCGTGTTTTTTTAAATAACTGGATGTATTGGCCAGCTAGCGTGTAATTTGAATAATTTTGAAGCGGTGAATTCAAAGATTGGACAAACCCTCCAGTTGCCCCAAGATTTTGAATGTCTGACCTCCGTGGGGTTCGAACATGAAACTCATGCACTTATTTGCTTTCTCATACCCGTTTGACCCTTATATATGCCAATTCTTAACTGAAGTACTGTAATAATTATTTTCAATTCTTTGTAAAAACTCTTCAAATCTCAGAGGCTTATTTTTGTTTAATTATTGCGCAACCATTAATCTATCCGAACCGTGATAATCATGCTTGACTCGTTAATTATACGGTTGTGCAATCGCATTTGTTTCTACTAGCTAGCGATGGGGTACAAAGGACCTGCGGCTGCATGCTACGTACATATACAAATTAACTAGAAAGTTGAGTTCTTTTGTGCCAATGACTAAGCTAATAAAAAAAATGTTCGAGCGAGCTTATGCAAAACAGATTATCAAATGGGTATAATGTCGTCAGGTTATTATTGTTGCTTCACGAGTCCTTTCAACAACAGTAACAGCTATTGTATTTTTCCTGCGGAAAATGCAACAGATGAATGTTCATGTTCTTGTCGTCTGGTTATTATTGTTCTTTAGCCTTCAATTCCAACTCGTGCATTGTCTTCCAAAGATACTACACCTCCAAATTCCAACTTGGTGAATGTTCATGTTCTTCCTAGAATACAACCAGGTGAATTCTAATACACTCATTACTAGAGTTAGATACATACAACGATACACATACATAAATATGTATATCACGTACATTCATTTATGGTATGTACGTATGTGTATATATACATACATGCATAAATGTGTGTGTGTAAACATAGTAGCCCTAGGATACCAAGGTCAATCTCGAGTGTAACAATGTGAACCAAAAAGGTTGTAGAGCTTGATGATTGAGTAGAACATCTTTGCAGAATGATGTCAATCAGACATTTATCTTCGGTGAGAGTCAAACACATGATATCGAGAATCCTCCTGGAGATATTCAAAAGGAGATTGAGAGTTTCAAAAGCATTAATGCTTGAGGTTTCTAGTATAATGGAAAATCGTAGAACATTTGAAGTTGTTATAGAATGATTTTTATTTATTATTATATTATAGAAGTAAGGGAACCTAGAGATTTTTAGACGTTCCAAAATATTAAAGATTGTAGAAGATTCCATTACAAACTAGGCATGCATGGAGAGGTTTAGATAATTGCAGAGGTATGGAAGGGAAATGAGAGCCGTTGGATCAAGATAATCCTAACCGTCTATTGAGTAAGTGGATGGAGTATATAACAAGAGGAAGGAAGAGAAAAATTGGTGGTTTGGTGATACAAGTATCTAAGACCTAATAATAGAATATAGAGGGAGTAGTGCTTACTAGAAATATATGATTGACAACATGGATATACCATCTATAGTTTGTGAATATGGCAATGGACACGGATATATGGGTTAGTGCAGTGATCATGTGCTTCATTTCTGTTTATGAACTTAGCTTTGCTCCCTTGCTTTGCTACTTGCTTCAGTGAGAAAAAAAGGAGTACATTTACTGTGTTTTTCTTTCCTCTTAGAATGAGTGGGCTTCCATTTTTTTTTAATTAATTTTTGGTTTTGTTTGTTTCTTTCAAATTGGTTGACATTTGTTTTTTACTATTTTTGTTGTAGTGTTTTAATCTTGGTTGTTTGTTTTGCAGAGAGCTCAAACCACATGGGGGCGAAGAAGAAAGGTGGGCTGACATGAGGAGTAAGGCTAAAGATCTGCCTTTGTCATCAAAGGAAAGTAGGATTGGTTTCATAGTGACAGAAGGAAAATATTGAATGAACTAACCAAGCTCAAGAATTGGGAGGAAATATTGGAGGTCCAACTAGTTTATCATCTCCAAGCTTTCTTCGCGGGACTCCACCCTCCCTTCCTTCCAAGTGCTTTGGTCTGGTGAGAATCAACTGATAATAAATGGATAACATATCTTGCAAAAATGAGAGGCTTAAGAAGTGGGAGATGGATTAAGTCAAATGAGCTCCCTTTGTCAAGGTGAATTAGAGATTGAGCCAATAGTGATAGAAGATATATAGTGGTTGCAAAAGAGAGGGTTGAGAAGTGGGAGGAGAACTTGGCAGTTTGAGAAGGGAGGGTGGAGGCCCGTGAAGAAATTCTTTGGGAGATCAGAACAATTCAAAAAAGAATTGGGACAATAGTGGCCGAAGATACATATTGGCTGCAAAAGAGAGATTGATGAAGAGGGAGGAAAATTTGGAGGCTCGAGATGGGAGGGCAAAGGCTCGAGAAGTTCTTTGGGAACTGGAGCAAATGCTCAAGGAAAAGGAGGAGCAGTAGAGAGCTTTTGGGGATTTTTTGATTGAAGAGGCAAAGAAAATGAGGGATTAGTTTTTTTTTTTTTAAGCCCGGATAGGTTTTACGATAACAAAAAGGAAAAATGTGATTATGATTTCTACGTGTATATTGAGTTTTATTTAGACATTTTAAATGCTCTAACCAAAATCAATAAATGCGTGTGAAGCAATGGCATTAGTTGTTTAAGTATTGGATTATTATGCTTTCGAATGTATAAGCATGAATTTTGTGAATAAAGGCATGTTCGGCATCCTTATTCAAATATTTTTCGCATTTGTTAGTTTTTCGTCAACTTTTTGTGAATTATTGATTCTTCTTGACAAAAAAAATCTAAAAAGTAAAAAATTACGATCGAAACCTAATTTTTTTGAATATAGACAAAAATAAGTCAATAAGTCATTTTCTCGTCTTTATTCAAAATAATTTGAGTTTCGATCATAATTTCATACTTGGAAAAATTTATTTTATATCCCTTCGACTTTACACAAAAATTCAGTTTGGTCCCTCTAGTTTTAATTTGGACAATTCAAACCTTCGATTCAGGATTATGTTTCAATGTGAACTTTCTGTTGCATTCCGTCTATTTTTTGGAAGAAAAATATGCATGTGCCTCTCACATGACTAAATGGAAGGGATATATTTGTCCATTAATTCCTCCTAGCCATTTCTCTTTCCTCTCTCAAAATCCATGTCCTCAGCAAAAACCATCCCCTCCCAAATCAATACCAAACCTCCCAATGAAGACAAATCCATTTCAGAAACCCCTAATCCCCTACCTCTACCCATATTTCGAGTAACTGTAAATTGGAAATCAGAGCAAATCATTCAGCTTCCAGATTCAGAGTTCACATTTCTTATCCTTTCGTTTTGTTTTCTGAGCAATCAAGACAATTAAAAGGCAATAAAAAATGGACGAGAGAGAGAGAGAGAGAGAGAGAGAGAGAGAGAGAGAGAGAGAGAGAGAGATGTGTCCAAAAGAAACTTTTTCATCTTTCAACTGAAATAGCTTTTAAAATCAAAAGGAAAATGAAATTCCTATGAAGTGAGTTCTTTTCCGAAATAATAGCAAAAAACAAGTTTTGAA
>BPLS01023381.1:0-32907 GCA_019656275.1 Rhododendron kiyosumense
GCGAGAGAAACAGGAATAGTTCGAGGGGTGTCTAGGTATTTAACCCTAAAATAAAAATAAAAAATTTGGTCAAGGTTCTAATAATTGAAAGGTTTATAAGGTTGATTCCTTCTATGTGTTTGGGTTTTAGTGTGTTCCACCAACTAAAATAAGTACTTAAAAACTAAGAACTTTAGCAGAATGGGGCGCTAATATGCATGCATTGTGAGCTCGCCTGAGTTAATTAACGCATATCATTCATCGCCCAAGGTTTACAGATCTTCAACCTCTTTTCTTCCAAAACCTAAGGAAACTCTATATGGATACAATCCAGAAACAGCAAGTCATAAAAAAATCTAGTAACAACTTGTAGTTACTAAGCCTGAAAGGCCGAGTGAATACGATCAAATATTTTCTGCCATAGACTGCTGGTCTTTTACAATGACCTTCCACCAGTGTGCTTTCGAGTTGCTGCAGAGAATTCATCAAGCGAATCAAATGAAATTGGAACTGGATTGACACTATTTTGATGCTAGCGAGGATTCTTCTCCACCGGCATTGCTTTCGATTAGCTGGCAAAACAGACAAGCAATCAACATTTGCCGAGATGCCAATAACAGAGAATTTACAATTGGTGAAGAAGTAGGATTGCGAGGGAGAGGAGAGGGGGTTCTAGAGTACCAGGGAGCCAACTCTCTCGTATGCTTCCATAACCTTTGGATCTTCTTCATCTTCGTACCCAACCTGCAGAATTCGTGGTCCATTTACTGACCAAAGAGCTCTTCGACCTGCCTCCTGGTATTGAGATAAACTAAAATGCTCTCTCATCCAAACACAAAAGATGTCTTTGACAATGTGAATTCACACAAGCAGAAGAGGGAAATTCTTAAAATTAAAAAGAAAAAGAAATGGCCGCTATGACTTCCAGAATATAAGAGAAACAAACATTTGATGCTTGAAGAAGTCCATAACTTTCAAAAAAATTATAGTTCTCAGTGGATGTATGTTCGTCCATAGGGGTTTTTTTGGTTAATTCCATCAGTGAGAGGGATAGGTGAGATTTCTTTTAACTTGTATTCCCTTTCCTTTCATCCCCTTCTTTTTTGGTTTATGAGTTTGATTGGTTTTTATTTCCCTTTTCTTCTCTAACCCATGAAATTAGAAATCTAAAATCGAAAAGGGAATTAATTTTGGCACTCCCCAAATTGATAACCACACTCCCCAAATTGATTTTGGCACTCCCCTTTGAGAGTGCAGTTATCAATTTGGGGAGTGCCAAAATCACTCCCCGATTGGAAACTACAAAAATCTGTGTGTATGCGGCAATATGGCCACATGAAGAAAAGCACAAGCGATCTTTTCCAAGTAGAAGAGAAGTTGTTAATTACACCATCTTGCTTGCTTGATTGTTGATCATATATATAACTCAGCAGATGATTTTTAACAGAAGGGGAAAAAAGAAGATGAAGATTCAAACTTCACCGATCTGAATTTTTTACCTGTAACGAAATCAAGTAAATAGCCTCAAGTGTTTGTACACGAATCTCAGGATCCTTGACCGGTTCACGCTCAATTGAGAGTGCACTCCCAAGCTCAAGTGGCATTTTTGACGTGTCCTTGTCACTATAGATCTGCCTCAAGTCAACAGATCATTTAAAAATTGAATTTCAGAAGGTGGACACAAGTTCAGATAAAAAGAAAAAGGTGGACGCAAGCAAAGTCAGTAAATAAGAGATGCAAACAAAAATCTACGTAAAAACCACAAATGAAGTAAAAAAGCACCGAAAAATAAGCATGAAAACCCAAAATCCTATTTACATTTTTAAATGCTGTTGCGGAAATGCAATTAGATTACGCATTTTAAAACTTGGATCCGCAAAAAAGAAATAAAAAGCTTTCTTTTCAATTGCATCTGTGAGGAAGTTCTCCTCAACCATTAGGGAAGAGTTAAGTGGGATGACTATTATGAGCTGAAAAAGGAAACCTGAGATTAGTCAAAAAGCCTTCTTGGTGAATGGTGATATGACTTGATGTGGGCCGTGTAATTGAAAAAAGAATGCGTGACTGGACCTTGGAGTATCGTGTTGTGAGCCACGCTCATATCCTACCCCGATTGTTTCTATAACCCATTAACGATCTGGCTCACAAAGAGGTTGGCCCTGCTATTACATGGTGATATCTTTTTTGATCCAGTTCAGGACAAAGCGTTGTTTGGGGGACCTAGATTTTTTAATGACCTTAACAGGACATGACAAACTCTCCTGACCTCGACCAATCCTAAAACCGGCACACTGTATCCCCCTCTATGATTGTGAGATTCCTCTGTGAGCTGAGTGTATGAGCATAGCTTCCAAGCTGAACTATGTAAATTCATTGCATTCTTTTTGTGATTGCTCTGTGTTCCATCACAACATATCATATTTTTAGACTAAAAGCATTTTAATTTCCATTTGGTAGTTTCTGGCTATTACTTAACTCTTTCCCCTCTATACGTCACTCAATACTACCACCTGTAGGAACCCATACTTGGTATTGTCTAGGTGGGGAAAAAATTAGTCCATGAGTAGAACTTTAGAAGCTTCTGAACCATTGAAGACGAGGTTTGGAACTAAATACAACCAAGATTACATTCTTAAATTATTTCAAGTAGCTTTCATGCCCGAAATTTATCCAAGTAAGCACTTATGGTTTATGCAAGACAATCTAGAAATAGACCAAAACCACTGGATTTTCAACATTCCTCTCACCTATGAAAATCTCTTTCACTTGCATTAACCAACCAGAAAGCTGTAGGCAGTCTTAATTCTAATAACCGCACACAATATACCTGTGTGCATAACCAGTGTGCGAAAGGGTTCTAGAAGGCCAAGATCTAAGAAAAGAACTCACCTTGTTTCCAGCAACTGGCAAAAGTAGAGCAGGCCAAAGAAACTCGGATATCAAAAGTAAATTCTGTAGCCGATTCTCAGCTTCAAAACAGCAGTTGCGAATAGTTCCTGAAACCTGTGAACCAGCAAACACCCCAATACAGTAAGAACTATTTAAAACCATTAACCAGCATAGTGTGCCAAATACTTGAAATCTAGTCTTCACTCTCAAGTGAATGCTGTACAGACCGAATTGACTCAGTATTGAATGCTTTCTCCTAGTGATGTTTTCAACAATTCATCCAAATTATGAGGCTATCACAATTTTTATTGCTTCAAGAAGCCGGAACCATAGAGAGAAGATAGGTCTGAAACCGTCAATGATAATAAAAAGGATTTCGAATGAGACAGTAGTAGTTAGGCAGAGAGAAAAAATTTCCAAGGTTTGACTATAGTGTAATGTAGCTTGCCCGCTGAAAAGTAGATTTGACAACCGAGACAAAAAAAAAGAACCACTCACTAATAGGGGTTACAACAAGCAAACCCAGTTCATGTTAGCAATTACCAGGACAGAACTATGTTATCAACTTATCATGCTTAGACAAAATATGCTTCTCCATAGAATGGAATAGGGGTGTCTGTTTATGCATGGTTCTTGGGTTGCAGGTGGGACAAACTGGACCAAAAAATTTATAAGCCTCCATACAGACTTCAAAGTTTCAGTCCTCAGAAATTAGAAATTGAATAGAGGCATGGAAAAAAATCTTCAATTGCATAAAAGTTGGAAAGTTCGAAGCACTCAGACTCTTTCAGAAAATTCCAAAGAGTTCAAATAAAGAATGAACTTTAGCTGATTCAGCTTTCATTGAGCAGGAAGCACAAAAATATACATATGACATCAAGAATCAAACATTAATGGAGGACAAACTGTTAATTGTTTCCCAAGTGAACAAATCAGACAAGATTCAACTTTCATTATTCTGAAGTGTTCCCAAGGTTCACAACACAGAAAACCCAATGCAGGAAAGGTTGAGATGGACAGATGATTATGTGAAAATACATGAACTAAACCCAGCTATAAAAGAAATTTTCATTTTCATACCCCCTTCTTTCGCAATGAACTCGTTGAATCAAATTGCCCAATGACTTGCTTCAGAAGTCCTCGCTTTGGGTCTAGGAGAAGTTTCCTCCCTGCTTCTTTTTTCGAGATATTTACTAGTATAGAACCAACATGCTCAAAAGGATCACCTGATAGGTAAGGAAATTGATAGGAAAATAGGTTATGAATAAATAGAAAAAAACAAATGCTGACAGGTTATAGCGACAGCAACCATATTAGAATCAACTGTCAGATTTTTGAATGCTTATGATAGCTCGGCCATGTTGTCAAAGCCTCTAGAATATCTCAACAACGGATATACGTACGCATATGCATGTATGAATAGTATAGTATCATCTTCTAGCGAGAATAACAGTTACAAAATGAATTGTAGGATGCAAACTTAAAGACACAAATTTAAGATCTCCAGACTGGATGACAATGTGCCGACCATGTACTGACAAAGTACAACAAAAGATTGGAAAGCATTAAAATAACAAGATAATTTACTTAGAAATACTAAAGGATCCTAAAAACCACTGCCCATTGGGTTGTGGCCAAGGGGAGCGTAACACCAAAAAAAGCTTGGCATCTCAAATCCACATTTCACATCGTCCAAAACACTTTTAGTATACTTTTCGGCACACTTTTAGGTAAACCAGCACCCATTATGCGGTTGATAGGATTTCCCACAACTGAAATACCTGGAATATAAATCAAGGAGTAACATAAGCTATGATATTATTCACGTCTTATCCACAAACATGCATCAGTTTTTGACCTTTGATATATCAGTAACTACCAAGTAGTGCACAAAAGATATATCAGTAACTACGAAGTAGTGCACAAAAGGAAACTGAAGTAAACAAGAGGTATAACCCACCATTCTTCTCATTAGGTGAAGTACAAAATGATCTCACGAGCTTCATGATATACAGGCCAAACATCTTCTCATCTCCCGTCTAACAATTAGCAACCAATGTAGACATATCATATAGCATACCCCAAAGTACTAAGGAGAAGAATAAAAAGAAGCGGTGCTACTACTCCCTAGTCCCATTTTAGCTTTACTAATTACAGGGATCCAACAAAATCAGAAATCTCAAAATGTAATCACAAGATTTATCCGAACCTGGAGGAAAATAAAGCACTACTACTAGTCTGCTAATAGTGTAACGAATGGAATTAGCACCTGAAGCAAAGAATCAATACCAGCATCCAACTGCGTAAGATTTACTAAGAACATAACGAGCAAGCGGGTAATCCCAGCCTCCTGCTTATAAAGAATATCCATTGTTGTATTAATCATTCCCATCGAAACCATTTTCGCCGCCAGTTCTGAATTTTGTGAAAGGTTTATAAGAGCCTCCGCTGCAGGTTCTGAAACTTCCTAAAAGAATCAAGCCATTTCAGGAAAGAAACTTCAAAAATGGAGTAATTTATTTATCTGCCAACAAAAATATGTTACAATTCAAAAATATAACCTTCTTTTCAGCTAACAGGCGAAACAGTGATGGCAGGGCAATATCAGAGTACTTCGCAAGGGATTGCAAGCCATCCTCGGCCCCGGTCAAATCCCGAACGATATCAACAGCTGCCTTCTTAACCTGAATTTGTTTTTTCAAGCACCAAAATCACTAAAACTCACAGCACCAATACAACAAGAAACTTACTGGATGTGATTAGGGCATCTCCAGGCCATACTCAAATCTCAACTCAAACACGGGTTTACATATAAAATGGGTTTTACACTATTCTACTCAACAGTCTCAACCCAAGAGAGACTATATTTTAGTCAAATTTATCAAGTTTGTTTTGTGCCTTTTCAAATCTACTACTACTCTGCCACTGGTAATGAAGCTGTTATAACCCTCTCATAAGGTCTCCGGTTCAAAACTTGCTATCCACTCCTCGGGGCACTTTAATTTGGGACCCCGCAAGTGGGCGGTGAGACTAGCCGATTAGTTGGGGCCAGGCCTTTTTAATTGGGACCCCGCAAGTGGGCCGCGGGACTGGTACTCAGGATTAGTTGAGGAGCACTTCAAACCTAGGCTTGAATCCTCATAGAAATTTCGATGAAATTAACCAGAAATCGAGAGAGAGAGAGGGAGAGAGAGAGAGACTGACTGGGGGAGATGGAGACGACAGAAAGCCGAGCAATTCTTCCAGTTCGTTAGCCATCCTTAGTACGTCCTTCACAGTCGGCGGTGTATCCAGCCGAGTATTTTCCACTGAAGAACAGTGGAGTCTTTGGACACCTTGGAGAGACAAACTCCTACTAGAAAATTAGGAGGGAGAAAAGGAAAGGAACTTATGGAAAGGAAAGGAAAATAAAATTAAAATTTTTTTCCTCTCATTGTTTTTTTTTTTTTTTTTTTTTTATCATTGATCCTCTCATTGTTTGGTTGGGGAGGAAGAGGGAAGAAAATAAAAGTTTTGAGTTTAATAAATAGTAAATTTTCTCTTCTATTTCTCTCTTATTTTCCTTTTTTTTCTTTTCATTTCCTTTCTTTTCTTTTCTGTAAGCTCCAAACAAAGCCTAGTTTTTTTAGATTCATTTTCCAAAATACTCGCGCAATATATTGATAAGTGATTCATCTAGAAATTTATTTATTTTTCGTAAAATTATTGATTGAAAAATTGAACTTCAGTTCAAACGCTTCCTATTAAGATAAAGAGAAAAAATTATTTTCGGATGAGGCAGAAATCATGGGGCTCTGTCGTACGTTTATTAAGATAATCTAAACCGTTCATCTTGTAGAGCTTGCAAAATAATATACGTGTGCAAAAATTAGTCTTATTGGACATTCATAGGTTACAGGTATATCAAAAATTGAATTTTGGTTTATAAAACGAACGGTCATGCACATTTTGACTTAATTTTTCATACCTATGAATGTCCGATTGTAATTTTTGCATGAATTAGACAAATGAATTTTTGCATAGTCTCTTAACAAATGAATTTAGACAACATGACAGTAGTTAAATACTGAATGAGCATAACATTGCGATGGTGAGCAAAATTACTCTAAAAAAGTGGTTTGAGATTTATTTGAATTTGAGAATGTAAACTTAATTATTTAAATCAACTAGAATGAGTCCTCCTTTGACAAAATAAGCCAAGATGGTTTTTTTTTTTTATTTAAATTTTTTCGCATTTGTTAATTTTGTGTCAAATTTTTGTGAATTATTTATTTGTCTCGAAAATGAATCAAAAAAGTAAAAAATCAAAATTTATATTTTTTTCATAATGACAAAAAAAGCCAATAAAATCTCTTCTTTTGTGTGCGCTTATTATAGTTTTATTTAAAAAATTTAGAATTTCAATTATAATTTTTTATTTTTTGATTCTTTTAGATGAGACGAATGACGAATCAATATACAAAAGTTTGCCTCCTGCCTTATTTTGCCAAAGGAAACCTTAATTATCTATGTAGGGCAGGACCTTAGTTAAATTCTCCTTTATTAATTTTCAATTTAGCTGCTGATTTTGTCATTTCATTTTTTATTAACGTCAAGTATATTTTTGTACTGTGCACTTTGGATTAAAAAATATACTTGTTTGTAAGAGAGTGACTTAAAAAAAAGGAAAGACGCTCATTTTCCTCCAATTTTTATCTCACATCGCATACACAAGCCGCCACCCCTGATCGCTCTCTCTCTCTCTCTCTCTCTCTCTCTCTCTCTTTCTGCGATCTACACGGTGATTTCAGTCACTGCGAAACAGGTACGCTCATCGCTAATACGTAATACCTATCAAACCCTAGAGATTACGTTCAGATTATTCACATGTTTGTGTGTTGATTGCCCTTGAAATTACGTACCGATTATTCGGGCTTGGCATTAATCTTTACCCCCCACCCTCCTTTACAGTTGATTTTCGGCCGGAGATCGACGGCGGGACTCCGGGTTGTCTTCAATTCTTCTTCACCTCTCTTCCACTACTACCAAACATGGTTTACATCACATCGTGGGACGATTTCGTGGAGAAATCCGTCCAGTTGTTCCGCGCCGATCCCGAATCCGTAATCCCTTCCTACACTGGCAGTTCTTTCTCTCCGTTAGTTGCTCAATAGATCCATATTACTGCTGTTACATTCCATTTTGATTGATTTTACTGATTGTTCCGTTTTCCTGATATGGTTTCTCTCTTTTTTTGGTCTTCTTGAATTACAATGGGATTCAGACGCGTTATACGATGAAGTACAGACACTGTGATGGTAAATTAGTGCTCAAGGTCACCGATAATCGCGAGGTACGCATCACTTCTCACTCAATTTCGTCCCCCTTTTTGAAATTTTTGGCCCTTTTCCACAATGTATGTGTTAGTTGCTATGAATATGTTTTCGGATATCTGTACTTCATCTTAGTATTGACGGCATCAATACTGTTGTAATTTGTTATTAGATTACATTGACATTGTTGGAATTACGTGGACTTCTGCCTGATCCAAACTGAAATTTGAGAAATACTTTCACTGCTTATTTTTTATATGGATTATCATCGTAAACTGAAAGCTATAATGTCTTGTTGACTCGTAGTTTGCAAGATTATTATTAGTATTTTCTATTCTATTTTAAACATGCTGAGATATGTAATCCATAATTGTCAGCCTACGAGCTCGATGCTTTTAGCATCTTGATGATGAGCTATATGCCAAGTCATTTTTGAAGAGAATTAGTTCATTGTTTATTTTGTATTCTTGAGTTTGTTACAACTATGGATTCGTGATGTGGAAATCTTGATAGCTTCTCACTAGTTGGAACTGTTGGAGCCTACTAATTACGATATTCCTAGAAGACCTCATTACTTTTCGTCAAGAATGCCGTGTGGGTTTTGTGCTTTGCCGTTCAACTTTAAGCCAATTGTTTCCTTAATGTTCCCGGTTGTTTCTTTAGGATTTGTTAGAATTTTTTAAGCACGAAAGGCTGGAAATAATCTATGCTTACCTCTTCGTTGTATCTGTCATATGGCATTGTGCATAATTACTAGATCCAGATGTGATTAGATGTTTTTTAAAGGATATCTGATATCTATAGGCAACTAGGGGTGAGCACGGGGCGGGTTTGACCCAAACCCGAAACCCAATCCGATTATGCTGGTTAGGCATTTTTCAGCCCGCAACCGAACAACATAACTGGTACAAACCGTCCGCGAAACTGATTCTGTACTTCGGGTTGGAGTAATCACAGAACCAGTCATCATCATCTCTCAAAACTCACACAAAAAACGCAAAAAAATTACGAGAGTGAGACAGAGAGCGAGAGAGAGATCCATTCCGATTCAAAGTATAAGTATGAGATTACCGATTCTGCGATCTGAAGGTGGAGTAGTGGACGCCGGACAGTGTGCGAGAGAGAGCGGTACAGAGAGTGACTGAGCTTGAGAGAGAGAGGGAGATGGTGGACGCGATGGTGGTGTGGCGGAGGGTCACAGTGGAACTGGAGGTGATGGATTGTGTGGCGATCATTTTTTCAGATCTGGAGTATTATGTGGGTTTTGAACTGACTGTATTGGACCATTGGTTTCCCCCTTTTATACCTAGGGCAGGGCATTATACATGTGTATGTACACACACACACACACACATATACTGAGGGCACGCCATGAGGACACTCAGTTGTTTACCCGAGCCCCTCAGGCCTTCTCTCACCAAACCACGATAGTTGCTTGGATGAGCTGCGTCAAAAGCTGACATGTCCATCAAAAGCTGGAGTTGTCTGGAAGAATCAGTTGGGATTTGGGAGGGTTCCGCTTTGTACAAATATTGTGTCCCTTTTGTGTTGCATAGAGTGACTAGAGTCCACCTCAATGTAGGATCCTGAATTTAGACAAAAAAAAAAAATTGCGCTCTTTCCTAAAGCAGGTGGTTGTTGACTGTTGAGAGAAATTATATCCTTGTCAGACAAAGTAGAAGGAAGCCTTCTTTACATCTCCTACTGGTTCCCTGTTAATCTATTAGCTGAGTTTTGTAAATAAATGCTTTCCAACCGTGGCTCAAGTCTAGTAGGGCTTCCATTTTGTGTCTCTGTCCTCAACTGTAGATAAGGTAATAAGGTAACAAATGCTTTCGCCCTTGATGTTTGTTGTGCCTAGAGTTTAGAGAGTTGCTCTGTTACATGCTTTCTCTTTGTTGAGATATGAACTTCTCTATCTATATCTTTTGGTTATAGTTCTTACGCGAATGAAAGTCGAAATCTTGTAGTGAAAATCTGCAGCTTTCTTATAATGTGAAGAATTTGTGTGGAGGTTGACGCTGCTCTTTGTCCAAGATTTGTCCAGGAGATTCTCTGGAGTGAGAGTGCCCTGAGCACCCTTAGCTATCTTGCACCTAGCTATTTATGTACAAACAGTTACTTACAAAAAAACATGCTAAAATTTGGATACCTACTAGTATACCATATACTACTATACTTGCGAAAGCCCATGAGTTCCTGCTATGCTTTTTCTTTAATTCTTTACTTTCCATTAGAAGTCTTGTCTTCTTTAATCAGATTGGTCTTTTCTTTTTCCTTTTCTTACTAGTGTCTCAAGTTTAAGTCAGACCAGGCACAGGATGCTAAGAAGATGGAGAAGCTCAACAATATATTCTTCACATTAATGTCTCGTGGTCCTGAAGGTATCTTTGTTCTTTGACCACATGCAAATAGAAGTTTGATACATGTACTTGTTTATGAACACGTGCATTACAGTTGGTATTGAACTCATTAGTGTCTTGTCTAGAATAGGCCTCTATAGAATTAAGAGCTTATTTGTTTGTTTTGATTGAAGAGAAAAAAATGAAAGATTATTTCACAAACATTATCATTGTCATGGTTTTATATCCAACTTCTGACTCTTTTAGTTCGAACAGAATCCCATTGCATGCAATGTTCTTTTTCCCCCCACCTTTGGTCTATTATGCATGCAATATGAAATGGATAAGAACTAATTCATGGGGCTGTACAAACCTCAATGGGATTTATTTTACCTTAGGTGTCCTAAGGTTCCCTTTGAGTTTGAGGTAAAGGCTCCTCGTTCTCTACAATGTGATAAACGAGATGTGGAGCTGAATCACCCCTTTCCATTTGAAGTCACTAATTGGTGCTATTTAGACAATTTTTTAGAAATGTTTCTTCCTTCTTGTTTTCTTTTTTGCCTTTTAATCTTGCATGCTTCAATAATTCTCATGTGTAACATCCCTATGTCCCTTCTTTCTTCAGCGGATATATCAGAAGTTACAGGAAAAGAGCAAATGGAAGTACAGCCAGCCAAGAAGGGAAGGGGAAGGAAACAATAGCATTGTTCTGGGCAAGGGGCAGGCAGCAATCTTGCGCCCAAAAATAGGTATAGGAGCATTAAAACTATTGAGATGATGCAAATAGTTTAGCCAATCATGCGATGGTGAGTATTAAGTATTAACTGCTAGTGTTTTGTTTTTTGACAACTTCAATAACCTTTTCATATTGTTACAACTTTTTTCTGATTCATGAATTCCCCATGGCGATCCATCAAATACCAAGGGATTCTCTTCTCATTAGTTGTACTGAGCTGTGCCATTGATTATTTTTTCTTTCTTTCTTTCTTGTTTCATTTTAGTTTCTAACATTGGGTCTGCTTTTGTTGGTCTTGCCTCAAACTATATGGTGGTTCATGTTCTTTAGAGATGACAAGAAACTCGTCGTCACAATGGTAATTATTCAATGTGATTGGCTTCTCTCTGGTTGACGGCCATGTTTGCATATGTAACAAGCCATACTTCTGAGATCAAGCTTGAGTAAGCAATAATTGAGCTCCACAAATCTAACATGAAAGAGCTCAAAACCATTCAATTCTTTTCGTTTGTGTTTTGTACTATTTTCGCTAGTCTTAGGGTCCTAGCTTTGATCGAATGGCAATGTGGCTGGTGGGATCCAAAGGGGGAGGGAGTTCCTGTGCACTTTCACTGATGTCCACTCCCCTTGAGTTTTCAATTTTTCGGGCTTTGTAGAACTTGTCGAGATGAATATCCGTTCCGAAAATCAGTTTGATCAGACCTCATTCAGTACATGAAAGAATTGCGTTTGTGCAAGAGGAAAAGTATAATGTTGAAGTTTCAACCCAAGATCATCGGAAAATGTTACATTTCCGTATTGGATCATCACAAAGATAGTAAGGTTAGGCTTTCTTGATCACATCACAAAAATAAGATGCGTCAACACCAACCAGTCTTTTCTCTCAATCCTTGTGTTTTTGATGATCTTCATGACCACTCTTTTGGCATCAGACAGGGGAAGCCAGTTAACTTCTTCCTGTGATCTCCATGATCGACATAAGTGAAAATTTAACGTTCAGGGTGTGCACTCGATATTTAGAAGGATAGATTGAAGACGTTTTGATCAACTTTTCGAAGTGCTGTTTTCTTTCCAGACAAAAATTGAAACTCAAAAACCAAATAAACAAAGATCAGCTGCAGGTAACTTACTTATTCGGAATTCCTATGCTACATGTAAACAACGAAACAAACTGATAAGGATACCGGACACATACACATCAGCAAACCTAGAGCTTCCTTCACCTCTGATCCTTAGAAGCCGCTGCCACCCACGAGGAGGCTGAGCAATGTTAGGCTTATCAATTGCCCACAGCCTGCTGCCATCTTTACAAATGTCAGGTTGATCTTTTCACATGATATTTCATTCCGCCACTCACGAGCTGTTTCACACACAGAAGGTTGCTCCAAAAGGCATTCCCGTATAATTTCTCGTACTTCTCCTTTGTCAGTATCAATCTCCACTTAAAGCACTCAGCACATTGGAAGGTGAAAGCCCCAACCGACGGCAACACTTTGGAAGAGTAAAAGGGGATTTGACTTTTTGGGGAAAGAAAGGGGTTGGACCTCTTCGTCTGTGGTTGTACCATTGGCAGCAGGATCATAAACCACCAATTGCTTTTGAGCATCTTCTTCACCTGATTGATTATCTTCATCTTCTGCTGCACTATGGTCTTCTTCCTCTTGAGGCGAAACCACATCTATAGGTTTCTGACAAGACTTATCCGGGTGATCTGGGAGAGTAGAACCATTGCAGCCATTTCCGTCCTATGAGCAAAGCATAAGTCAGTTAAACTATAAACCCAACTAGAGTTATCCATGATGCATGTAAATTAAAGGAACAGTTATATAAGCAAACCACCACAGATTAAAATGGTAAGATTGGGCAAAGAAAAATGTAAGGATTGGTGTCATGTTGAAACTATGGGGAAACACTGAAGAAGCAGAGAGAACAACAGAATGGTGCATTGGATATGTGGCATAGCAGGTATTCACGTGTTTTCGAACCCTTCGCTAGCATTTTTCCTAATGATTCGTTGCAGCAATTACCGTTTCGTTTTCGATTTTTATCTGTTGGAGTTCTTGTATAAGTTTACATGCTCTATGCATACATGTGCATTATAATTATAATGTAGTAGTACAACGGAGCAAGAAAGATCCTAAGAAATGGATTGAGCTGTTCGCTACTTATATAGACCACTTCTACAGGGAGACAGAAAACTATAAAAGCACAAAGGAGAAAAGCAGTAATTTTTAATCAAGCTATTATCAAAGGATGATTATTTAAATAACCCAAAATACTAATGTAAAATTATTAAATGTGAAAAAATTAAATAAAGATTAAAAAAAAATAGTAAACCACCCCTCATATTATGGAACGGAAGATGCTAAATGTTACTGTTTCAATAGGTTTGTATGAAGGAACACCACCTAGTGTGATTGGTTCTTTACTCTTTCTATTAAGGGAGAGGTCCTGAGTTCAAGTCCTCATAGAAGAGGTGCTCGACTCCCGTTGTAACAGAGAATGAATTCTGTTCGGCGCCGGTGGACAAGGGGGGTTTTCCACCACCCCAGTGTGAGCCCCCACCTCATGTTTTTTTGGGTAATCCGAACCGTGCATCTTGTAAGCCCGCAAAATAATTTATCCACGCAAAAAATCAGCTTGTCCGGATATCGATTGGTGTGTCAAAAGTTGAGTTTTAGACAAAAATATGGACGGCATGGATCTGTCAACTTTTTTTTAAAGTTAAACTTTCCACGGTCGTCCATTCTTTTGTCTTAAACTCAACTTTTGACATACCTATTAATGTCCCGGCAAGTTGATTTTTTGCGTGAATACATTATTTTGCAGGCCCTATATGATCAACGGTTCGGATTACCCAAAAAAAAGCCACGAAAGAGGCCCACGGGGATGGCGGAAAACCCCCCCTTTCCTCCACCTCCAGAAAGAATGTTTTCTTGTAATAGATATACACAAATTAATATATTTTTTAGATAAATATGAACTTGATAGGGATGTAGTGGGAATTCATTTCAAAGTGTGGAATTCTATATCGTATCAATAACTCCAGTTCAAATTTAGTACTACAATTTTTCAGATTTGGTTCGAATTCCCAAACCCTGTCGGATTCCTTACAGATATAGAACTCCCCCTCTATAAATTACTACATGCAACAATACAATTATTTTTACCTGGCCACCCTCACCATAAGCACCAATATTTACGAAGTAGCTTCTTCCTTTTCTTCCGAAGCAATGGCCAGTACCAAAAACCTCGTCTCCACCCTAGTTCTAGCAACCCTTGCGGCCTCTTTTTTCCTTCTCCTCCAACCCCTTCCGAGCAATGCCAGATCACTCACTTCTTGCAATTTTGATCGGATATACCAGCTCGGCGACTCGATTTCGGACACCGGTAATCTAATTCGCGAGGGGCCCATGGGTGCTGCGACTCCGTTCGCCAGGCTTCCCTACGGCCAAACTTATTTCAGGAGCGCGACCGGTCGCTGCTCCAACGGCCGTCTCATGATTGATTTTATTGGTATGTAAACACTACTGTCCATTAATAGCGCACACATATTATATTGTGTTTCCAAGAAATACAAGCATCTCTATAATAGAAAGGTTACTATATATATATGTTCTTTTGCAATTTGTTTGTGTAACCGAAAAGTAAAAATTATTAACTGAAATAAAAGCATACTATTATTTTCCTTATGCCATAAAAAAACATGCTTTGGATTTTCGTTAACTGCAATAATTTTACTAAGTTTTCAACCCTTTTGCATCTGATCTTCTCATCACTGCCAGAATTTTTTTTAGAACTGAATTTTTTTTTTATGGGGTTTTCGTAGCGCACAACTAATTTGTATATATGACAACCTTTATAAATCTACTAGACTACTACTATATTTTGAGATGATTGTCCACAATCGATACTGTCAATTGTTTCTGTTCTCTTTCTCTCTATTTGTTTTTTAACATTGGGATTAATAAGGCTATTATTCTCTTTTTAAAACTAGTACTATATATTTCAAGATGATTGTCCACAATCGATACCATCATTGTTTTTGTTCTCTATCTCTCTATTTATTTTTTAACAAGGGGATTAATAAGGCTATTCTCTTTTTCAAAAGTTCTTCTGTTAGTAACTTAAGTGTTTTCTTTTTCTGTTAAAATTAATGCCTTGTTTGCAATATATATATATATATATATATATATATATATATATATATTTTATTTTTGGGCTAAAATAAATAGTTTATGTATGTGGGCCTTGTTCGTTTGTAATGGGACATGCAAGTATATAATTAAGAACTCTGTAGACTTTGAATGAATGAAAACAAATCAGTGAGCATTCCTCTGTTCGTGCTTTTTTTGAGGAAGAGTAAGAAAATCATTGATAAAACCTTATAGGGAGACAGCCAGCGCAAAACAAAAGCTAGAAAAGAAAAAAGAAAAAAAAACCTCCTCCCAAATTTTTTTGTTCGTGCTTGAGCTCCCCTGACCAAAACTCTCGTCAATTGGCAGTTTATTTGGTTTCCAATTTCTTCCAGGCTAATCTCGGCCAAAATTTTGGTCTTTAGTGATTTTTTATCAACATTTTTTACCTATCCGATTGTTTAGAAAAATTAAAAAAAAAAAATCAACAGATTTCTCCAAAGACCAAAGAAGATGGCCTTAATTTATTGTTCATAACTTTTAATTGTTTTTATTTGGTCGATTTATGAGGTGTTTCACTGAAGTGCATTGTCTCTTTTAAAAATTTTGCAGCTAAGTCAGCTGGGCTTCCCTTCCTTAGTCCTTATATGAACAGGGATGGAGACTTCGCACATGGAGTAAACTACGCTGTCGCCGGCTCCACTGCCTTAACAACGGAGGTTCTAGCCCGAAAAAACATCCTCTCCCCGGTCACCAGGAGCTCACTCAGTGTGCAACTTGATCGGATGTCTACCCATATCAATTCGATCTGCACCACCGAGCTCGGTTAGTTATCTCAAATCAAATACACGAAAATCATGAATTGCGTTTATCGTATTGACTTGACCCAATAACAGATTGCCTGGAGAAGTTAAAGGCGTCTCTTTTTATGGTTGGAGAGATTGGCGGGAATGATTACAACTATGCATTATTGGAAGGAAAAAGTATTGGTGAGGTAAAACGCATGGTACCTGAAGTTGTCAGAGCTATAACAGCAGCTGTTAGGGTAAGTCTACCGGGGAGATCGATTAATTTTTCATCAAGATCAAGCAAATTACTTCCATGTACAGTAATTACAATGCAATTTAATTATCATCTTTCTATATGCGTTGCAGCAAGTCATTGCTTATGGAGCTGCTAGGGTGGTAGTCCCAGGAAATTTCCCGATAGGCTGCCTTCCCATCTATCTCACTGCATTTCAGACCAACAACTCAAATGCCTATGACGAGCATCATTGCTTGAAGGAACTCAACAGCTTCTCGAAATATCACAACAACCAACTACAAGAAGCCATCCAAGAACTAAAAGGAGAATACCCGAATGTAGTAATTGTTTACGGTGATTACTACCGAGCCTTCCAATGGCTTTTCCAGAATGCACAATATCTTGGTGAGTCTATTTACCCCTTGCAAGAAGAAGAGCACGTCTAGAGTAGAGTATAACTCATTAGCATTTTCCATTTCAATTTCAGGGTTTTCCCAATCCTCTACTGAAAAAGCATGTTGCGGTACCGGTGGTGACTACAATTTTAGCCTCTCCAAGATGTGTGGCACTCCAGGAATTTCAGTGTGTCAGCATCCTAACAGACGCCTTAGTTGGGATGGAGTTCATTTGACAGAAGAAGCGTATAAGAGAATGGCTGGATGGTTGATTGATGAAATCTTGCCCAAGCTTCATTGCTCTGGTTAAATTTGATCTTAGTTTATTGGACAACTAGATTTAGCTTCTGTAATTAGTAGTTTAGTACTGTGGTTTTCATTGGGGTTTTTTTTTACTTTGAATTAGTTAATTAGTTAAAACATGCAGTTTCCCTTTGCACTATATTTAATGGAGTGTGCTATATTTTGAATTCTCTGTTTCACTTATTTAGATGGAGTATGAGTTTCCGTTTTTGGTTATTTTCTTGAAAACACAGGGCAAGCATTAAATTTGAAATTACACAAAACCGTGGCATGTATCTTTCATATATAGCCGTTTATGCGTGTTTAGGGCACCAAATCTTTAGAACTGCCACCCTATAATTCTCAAAAATAAAGAATGAAGTTGTCACAAAATTATTGTTTTCCATTTTTTCCTCCACAACATAACCTTGTACAGTTATTTCTAATTTACAGTTGATTGAATATGTAGGAGAAGTGGTTAAATAACTCTCACTTTTGTTAGATATATATTGGTAATTCTCGGGGTTGTCCAAAACCACCCAAGTTTATTGTATGTCTATTTTTCAAAGTGTAGTGGGTAAGTTAATTAAGATGTAGTTTCTCGCGTGATGCTTCTCCTTTCGCCTTCGCCAAGTTGATCCTATGAAGTCGTTCCAATATCTCAAAGGTAAGATCATTGCAGGTTCCAATATCTCAAAGGTAAGATCATTGCAGGGCATCTCATGCATAGCAATATTGAGTTCAAAAATATTTTAGTCTCCTTTATTGATTAGGAGACTTTCCTTTCTCATGTTCTTGGGTTATTTCCTCCCTTATAAGATAGGGTTGAACGACTGTTTTGTTTTTTCGGTGGAGGGAGTTGATAGTTTTCAGCTGGCAGCCACGTTCCTCAATATTCGAACGTTTTATTTGGGTTGTTTGGATCACGCTTCACATCATGATATCATATCTATTCCTTTTTAGAGGTTTTTTTAAGGGTCTCCAAAACCGCCCCGATATATATATCAATATACTCCCTCCATCCCATTTTGTTTTTTCCATGCATCATTCCGCTTTGTGTTATTTTCAATTGCTTATATTCCGTATCTTTTAATTTATAATGGTTTTCTTGATTGTGGAAACTTGTACGACAGAACTAATCGAGAACTATCAAATAATATACATATTGCATATTTTTAAAGATCCACATTAAAAAATGTAAGCGATTGAAAAAATCATCAAAAATTGACAAACAAAATTGGGACGGAGAGAGGTGGGATGGAAGATGTCGAAGGGTCGACCTGGATCCGATCGACTTAGCAGTTATATTGATTTCCTTGAACATCTGTAGAAAATAGCAAGATTAAGTAGTGAGCACATTATATTTTCCTCTATATTTAAGTCTCGTGGGGCCCATAGGCGGTGGTGAAAACCGGGTAAGGTCCTTTCTAACTTAATTTACGTGCACTCACTACTCTTATATCTTAATTGTTGTTAAAGCAAATATTGAATTTATTTTCAAAACAAACGGAATTGCCTCTGCACAAATTGACAAGATACAATACAAAAGTGAGACACAGACGGAAAACATCAAAAAGTCAGGGAAGGCACTTCGGTTACTGAGCCAGAACATCCGAATAGACCACATCTACTCCCAAAGGAAGCCTACGTGCACCAATTTGAAGTCTTATACTATGAACACCCATCAATTTGAGTAATTCACAACTAGACACTTATACTACAAATTTTTTTTTTTTTTGGTACAAAGACACTTTACTACATTAGCTCAAAACAAGGTACACACTCTCTTAATGAAAAAAGTTACTAGAAAAATGAAGAGAGAAAAAATTATATCTTGGTATATGTATCGTGCTCTGGTTTCTATCTGAACGACGATCAACTCTATATCTCCAAAACAACAACATATGTCCAAGAAAGATTCGTGTGGACCTATTTGCCACATAATGCCCTACAAAAATAATATTAGTATATTTAGGCGTATGTTTAATCTTACTTGGCTCGAAACATAAATATACTCCTAACATTTTATGTATTTCTGTATTTTTTTGTCGCATTATTCACTTGTGTACATATGATTGATTAATAGAGCTAGTAAAATCAAAGTAATTCTTAAAAGTTCTATTAAAATTTTCCAGAGCCACCACTACTTTCCTCCACTGTGAAGGTGGCCGAGCTCTTGTGACTAGTCGTGTGTGATGTTAGAATTTTCACTAAACTGAAGGGGTGCAAAGCAACAGTTGTGTTGTAACGCCCCAATTTTCGGACACGTTAATTAAATCATTTTTAATAGATTTAATAATTCATATGACTGATTTAAGAAATGAAATATTATTAAGCAGAGTTTAGCAGCGAAAATCTCAAATACTAAATTCAAAATTTCTTAATTATCTTACAACTCCAAACATAAAACAAAATCTGACTAATGTGATAAAACTTTTGGAAATTTAAATAACAGTATATCAAATTAACAGAGGTTCTAAGGGTAAGAGATCCAAGACTCGACAAACTCCCATTTTTCAGCTGGGAGGTCCTCACCTTGGTACTGATCAACTTGCAAATGATCCTGTTCCTCGATCTCCTGATATCCTGCACCCTCTGGCAAATTGATCGCCAAAGCAACCGATTTACCAAGATATGAACGTATCCATGAGTGATAATTCACCTAGTAGAATAATCCTAACCCTACCAACCCTTACTCTACAATTAACAGTTCAACAATTTAACAATTGATAATACACAGAAGGTACAGATTAACAGCACATCGTCATTTTCTTTACTATCCATCGACTTACATGAAATCTAAGGATCCTCTCCACAAGGTCCTTTCCTCACACATCTACTAACTCCGACTGTTCCATGTAATAACTCTCCCTTTATTTGTCCTGCACCAGGGTTCTAAGCGAATACTAGTAAATTATGTACTCAGTCAGGATTCGCCTACAACCATAATAAAGGAACAACTCACCTTAATAACTCAGCATTAGAGGTCGCACTATCTTATTGCCAGGATTCTTTACCGTCTCCCAACTCTACACACTGGTACTATACCGTATTTAGGGATTCTTTACCGTATCCCAAACTATTGTACCCGAAGCCCTTTACCATACTTCACACACACTTGGTACTGTACCGCATTTAGGATTCTTTACCGTATCCCAAATACTATACCCGGAGTCCCTTACCGTCCTCCACACACACATTGGATACTGTACCATATTTAGGATCCTTTACCGTATCCCAAATACTGTACCCGGAGTCTTTTATCGTCCTCCACACACACATTGGGTACTGTACCGTATGTAGGATCCTTTACTGTATCCCAAATACTATACCCGGAGTCCTTTACCGTCCTCCACACACTCGAAGTACTTTACCGTACTCGGCCGGGGTCCTTTACCGTTCTCCAACTCAAGTAAAGGTACTTTACCATACCAGGGTCTTTTACCAGCATCCACATCCTCAAACAACTTTACTATTTTTATACTTTACATATCCACGTCTATGTATTCACTACTCAAAACCACCCATGAATCTAAGTTCATTCTAGCACGTAGATTCATGCATTGAACAACAATCGATAAGATACAATTTATTGAAGTAACAAGAATATGATGATACAAAATAATAAAAACACATGATATTTATGTGTGGGCCGTTGCCCTTAATCTTGTATGACACAAGTATTAGTGGGTTGGATAGTCGTTATCTCCAGTTAGTCTCTATTATTGTCATCTAAAAGTTATACTTTAGTTCATCAAATTTTTGGTTTTAGTAATTTAAATTTTGAAGACGAACATCTTATTAGGGTTGTATCGTAATCTTAATAAATCTAGAGATGCTCAGTATAATTTATTAATAACATGTTATTAACCTATTGGCCGAAAACATATACTTCAATAACTCACGGGGCTGACTGTAATACTTCATTATTTTTAACCCAGTCAAGCATCTTTTCGATCGGTGAGGCTTACCGGAATCCGTTCCACGTCCTCCAGTCAGTGCGGGCCCCGACATTTGAATTGCCCAAGCTCAACCTCATACTTTGTTGCCCATCTACTATTAAGTCATACAAAATTTTTAAAAAAAACATATAAGTACCAAAAAAACAACAACGTCAAAGTTACTTGTTGTTCCTTTAGCTTGAATAATATCGTAAAAATCAACATCAAAATGTAACCCCGGTTATAGTGCTTTATAATTAGCATGATTCGATTAAAAAAATAAACTTCCCTTTGCATTTTTTAAAGCAAATTTCTCAATTAAGTCATCATATTTTACTTATCCATGAACTCGGGGTCCATTCCACTAAGTTTTGGTTATTCAATTTTATTTGTTTTTTAGTTGATATATGTGACAAGAATGACCTGTCTTGAAAAGTGTAAAAAGTTACAAAAAAAAAAGTCCCTAAATGCTCTTAATGGAATGATGCATCATTTTCAATTGAGATCATAGCCAATTTATTTAATTTCTCTTGCGAAATAATAGTTCGAAGGTAAAAATAAAAAGGAAATTGATATTAGTACTTCAAAAATTAATGGAGGTACTCTAATATCTGTGTAATTCCAAAGCCGCTTTCCTTTATTTTTTGGAGTGCTAATAGTTTCCAAAAACAGAAACCATGTTAGCTCCCTTAATTTTATTTTAACTCTGACTTTTTTTAATCAAATGTATGAATATATCTACATTACTCCACTATTGTGTTTGTTAAGTCAAAATTTTCCAACAATAATTTAGGATTTTTTTTTTGTAATATTGTGGGTTGGGAGGAAAACAAAAAGAGGTAGAATAAAAATGAAAAAATAAATTGTCGATTGGGAGGAAAACAAAAAAAGGTAGAATAAAAATGAAAAAAAAGAGGGAAAACAGGGGATGGACTCAGGGGGGCTGTTGTCCCCAAGGGGACAGCAGCGTGCTGCTCCCCCGTTTTTGGGGCCCACCCCAGTCTCGCTCCGATAATCCGAATCGTTCACTTTGTAGAGCTCGTCGAGTAGAACAACTATGCAAAAAATCAGCTTAATTGGATATCATTAAATGCCTGATCGGAGCCTATATAACTCTTGGTCCATGGGTATAATGGATTTGATCTAGTGTTTCGGATCCATTCTTTTCAAAGTAAAAAGGCTCCGATCAGGCACTTAATGATATCCAATTAAGCTGATTTTTTGTATAGTTGTTCTATTCGACAAGCTCTACAAAGTGAGCGATTCGGATCATCGGAGCAAGATCGGGATGGGCCCAAAAAACGGGGCAACAGCACGCTGCTCTCCCCAAGGGGGAGAGCAGCCCCCCTGAGTCCAAGCAGATGCCTTGTTGCAAGTATGGGAAGCTTGTTTATATTTCTATCTAACCTGAATTTTTATTTTTTTTTGGATGCCCCAGCCCGGGGGGTTGCCCAAGCTTGAGGACTTGCGAGGCTTACCCCGGGGCCAGCCCTACCTCCAGTATTGGTCGTTTAAATTACTCTCTCCGTCCCATAATATTTGTCTGGTTCGCAAAACGAGGATGTAAAAATAATATAATTTTTGCAAGAAAAGTTAAATTTTTTTTCAACAATTCACTAGATATCAATGAGTTTTTTTAATTTATGAAAAAAATTGAAATTTTTTCTTGAAAGAAATGCATTATTTTTGAGTTCTCATTTTGCGAAACGGCTAAACATTATGGGACGGAGGTAGTAATATTTAGGAACTAAACAATTAGGATTGCTGTGTAATCTCAACAATTGAAACCCACTAGTGGGTTACTGTTCATGGCCACGAAAAAGCCGAGCACCACCATTTCCGGCCGTGTGACTTCGGGATCGGTTTCTTCCATTATCACTTGCTTAAATCTACATATAGGAATTATTTTATACGTAGGAGAAAGTAGAGAAGTGATTATACTACCTTTAATCCGGACAAAACGATTCGGTGGAGTCCGGTTTATTTTCATTCAGCGGCAAAAGATCGGTATTCTAGCAGCATTTGAACTGAAATAACTTGAACAAACTTCTGCCGTTTATGACGATTCTTATGTCTAACGCGAAGATCTTGAAACGCTCTACAACTTTCATGAAGAAGTCTAAGCCCAACAACCGTTGGAACTAGGAGAAAAGTAGGGGTTTTCATAAGTCCTGTGAGATGTCTGGAAACATAAATCCGAAAATTTCACTGAACTTTGGATGGCGATAACTCTATCAATCCTTGACCGCTTTGGGTGATTCTTAGGTTGAAATCGAAGCTCTCGATGCCCTCTACAACATTTGTGAAGAAACTCAGGCCTAAAAACGTCATCAACTAGGAGGAAATAGGCCATGAACAGAGGTACATGATATGGACGAAAATGGAGATTATGCGATTAAAGATTTAATGATGTGAGTGCATGAGATAAACTTATGTTACTCTCATCTATGCGATTAAAGATTTAATGATGTGAGTGCATGGGATAAACTTATGTTACTCTCATCTCTCTGTCAGCCGAAAGGATGGAGAGATGGATTTGGTTTTGCAGTAGACTTAGAGTAATATAGGAAGAGTAGTGGAGAAAAGTGGGAGAGGGAGATGATATGGATGAAAGTGATGGAATGTAGGAGAGAAGTGAGAGAGATTGAATCGGGAGAGTTAAGAGAGAGGAGATGGGAGCATAATCCCATAATTTGTGGGATGGGTATATTATTATAAATAAATATAGACACACATATAGTTACAAGCTAAATTAAAATTTTGCTAAATTAATTTTAGTCATGAAAAATTAATCTAGGTTCTGGTTTAATCTAATTATACTTTTAAATAATTAATTGATTATTATAGATTATTTGATTAAAAATAATTCCTTTATTAAAAAAAGGGGGGGCAAAAATCCGAGTTGTTACATGTGTGCATACTTTCTGCAAAAATATAGCCCAATAGTTTTGGTGGGGACCATTTTGTGCCCTATAAAAATCATACGAACCGCTTAATTTTATTACAATAAAATTTTTAAAATTCTTATAAAAATTAGTTTAATTTGATTCCGGTCATTCCAATAACAATGGAGGTTTTTCTTTCTTTCTTTCCTCCTAACTGAATCCTGGTTATTAGTTTGGGTTTAATTCAGAAGCTCCCAATCAGCTACGAACGACAGTTATTTGCAGAGGGTGCTTCCCATTTGGATCTCTGTTCTGTTTCAATCCAACATCATGCCCATTCGCCGTGCTTATGCCAATTCGATTCGGGTGAAATTATCTACCGGGTAAACAACAAACCCCCCTCTCTCTCTCTCACACACACACACACCTGCACAGTAATTATCGCTCTGAAAGAAGGGTTTGAAACTTTCATCAATTTTATGCAATTTTCTGCAGAAATAGAAGAGAGAGCGTAGCCAAAAGCAACTTTAGGAAATGGGTTTTAATTTAGTGCCTTTCTTTCGTTGAAGTTCTGTCTGGGTTAATTTTGCAAGTACCATTAGTATTGTACATTTCTTCTGAATGAATTACAGCTATAGCTCACTTCTATTCAAGAAATCCCGCCCGGAATGTGCTGGGACAACTTTTTTATTTTTTATTTTTAGCAAGAGGCAATTTCATTTCAAAGATTTCAGCACGAGATACAGGATTAAACCAAAACTATCAAAATCAAGACAGGAGCACATGCACTAGCAAGCTCAATGACAGATTGCAAAAGCAGACCAACAACGAGGTCGGGCTAGTGCAAGTCAAAGATATTATGGCAGAGGATCCTACAATGAAACCCAGCTCAAACCATGAAAAAAAACACAGATGAAATCTAGGAGAGAGCCACTGCACATCGGGAGGGGAAGGAAATCCAACCAGAAAACAAAACGGAATGAAACAAAGACCCCACATATTTGATCTCTGCCCAGAAGCCGAAGACACAAAAAATTACCGCCAACCGATATAGACTGACTCCAAAGGCGCTGAAGCTGTAATGATTCTTTTGTGGGACACGGACAACTTGAGGGAGAAATTTTTTTTTTTTTTGAAGCTGTAATGAAATTTATGGGGACTTTTGGAAAACCTCCAAAACTGATTGGAGATAATTGTGCAAAATCTATTTCCATAAGAAAGTACAATGTATGTTATGTTTTGTGTTGTTTCTACTACCTGTTGTTTGGCAAATAGCTGAGTTATTTTGCATATCTGGGTCTGGGTGGATATCATTGTGTTCCATTCTTTCTTTTCTATTACCTAACGCATGTCATCATAGTATCATACTATCATTTGACCAACGTTCGACTTAATTAGTCACAAACCCATATATTCCAATTCCTTTCAGATGCCTCCCAAGGAAAATCTTGAATTGGATCCCAAATTGACAAGTTGGTGCAAGCTTATCCACGCCGTTGTGCACTCTTCGAATAGAACTTCATTTTCTCAAAGATTTTGAGGACCATATTTGATTTCACTTTGTGCTCCTTTATGGAACATAGTTAAGATAAAATGGGTTAATGCAGCATATGAGCCTTAACATTACATTTCTTACTATTGATGATTGCTTATAGAGGAACAATGCATGAATGTTTTATGTGGGATTTTGAGGTTTCTAGATCATTACTTCGCTCTGTTGATAATTTAAACTTTTGCACAGATGAGCTGGTTTGCACCAGGTTTGGAAGGTACGCAGTGATGGCTCTTTATAGGCACAACAATGAACTGTTACCACAGAAGAGAGGCATCATTGGGGCAGTTTTTAAGTCCCTCACTCAAAGAAAGCATGGCTTGCGGGTTTTTCGTCGGGGGACGAGGTTACGAGTTTCTATAAGAAGATTCTTGTTATGGATGTTTACAATAGCAGTGCTATTTTCTATCTATTTGGCAGTTTTTGGCTTGAAGGTGCCGTTTCATGGTGAGATTTAAATTTTTTATTATGTCTTTGTACTCTAACTAAGACAATCACAACTTCAAATAATCTACCATGACAACATCAGCAACCATCACAAGTTCTTCGATGGTTAATGATGTTTTAGTGATCTTGATAGCTTATCACTTCTAAGAGTAAGCACAACAGCTCTACTTCATTCTTGTGTTATTTTCCTTTTCCTTTTATATTGGTTATGTGGAAATCCCTGCGCTCAAAGTATTCACAAATTTGGTACTCCTACTAATCTTATTTCGTGGGTCACACTTATGCTTTGCCATTGGTACTTGCAAAATTTATAATAGATCAGCTTCTCCTCATTATAAGCTCTCTTCAGGTAATTACGAGTAAGTTATATGTGCATACGCATTCTTAAAGGCACACTGAGCAGATGATAAGACGTTGGTATCCTCATTTTATCATGTTGTTTCAATGTCGTACTCCTTTTCTTGCCATTTCATTTCAGGAAAAATGGAAGATGGAATTTCATCACTTCGGGAAGCACAAGAAGAATTTTTGGGAGTAGATGCGTCAGAGCGACAAAAAATAAAGCCTCATAGACAACGTAAGAAATGTTTGATGTCATTGTTAGAGAAATGGACCTTGGGCTTGGCCACTCACAGCTTGTTTTTTTAGATCGAATATCTGAAACTATTGGGAGGGCCCACCTAGTTGATATTAGACTGACAAGACCAATAAATGATTGATCTTGATCTCTACTGTCTCGTACGATCCTTTTATCGAATATTGTCAGCAAACTAGCACGTAAGCAATTTCATCATTGGTCAATCTTTACAGACTTGACTTGTTGAAGTTGTCACATAGATAATCTATTAAGTTCGGTCATTCTTTGGCCTAGATATAACATGTATGCTGTGTTCAATTTAAACTATGAGTCTAATAGATCTGCTCAAAATCAACTCAGCATGATTTAGCTGTGAGGAGTGATTTAGATGGAAAGGGTGATTTAGTTAGATAAGAACACTAGATGCATGTTATTCATTCATAACATAGCCGATCTTATCTCATATTGTTTTTTAGCAAGTCGTAGCCCGCGAGGGGTTTTACCATAGCTTTACTAGCTGAATTTACGGGCCCCACGCTTGCAGTTGTGGTTATCTATGAAAGCTTGAGAGCAGAGAGCTTTTTGGATGTTACTACTACCACATTCCAATTCATCCTTGCAAATCTTACTTAAATACGTTGTTCCTATATCTATCAGTGCAAAAACTGAACAGCAAGATCATGATAATTTTGATTATTTGATTTGGGGTGGAAATTTATCAGCCGGTCCACACCTTGATTTGACGAGCACTCAAGGCTCTCTGAGTCTGGGGCCTGGGCATAGATTGCGATCCATTTGACCAATTAATGGATACTGACAGTCTGACACTGTTAGGGCTGCCTTAGGAATTCCGCAGGTGTGTTAATCAGTGCAAATGCTTTATGTTATGCTCTATTATTGGTGTTATATTTACTGAATTACGTGCGTAAAATTTTATAGTTCACTTTATTTTAATGTTCACACTAATTCTGTGGTCCTAATATGCTCTAATTTAACCTATTTTGTGTATTTTTTTTTATGTTTGCAACATTCTGAGAATTTAATTTCTCGTCTAAATATTTTATCTTTCAGGTTTTTATCCTTGTGAGGTACGGTTTTTGGACTCAGTCAATAATCTTGTTGAGCCAAAGGATTATGCAAATTCCACACAATTTTACTCCCGGTATCATGATAGAGAAGACAAACCTTATGGGCAAGATCAATTTGAACCCCGATTTGGAGGACATCAGACCCTTGAAGAAAGAGAAAAATCGTTCTATGCAAGGAATCAGACTATTCATTGTGGTTTTGTGGAAGGACCAGAAGGATATCCAAGCACTGGATTTGGTTTGGATGACAAGGACAAGTTGTACATGAGTACCTGTAAAGTTGTGGTCTCATCATGCATTTTCGGTAGCTCTGACTTTTTGAGGAGGCCAACCAGGAAACTGGTAATTTAGTTATATTCTTGTAAGTTACTTCATGGTTTTTTTTTTGGTAAGTAATTAGTAATTTCATTTCACCAAAAAGCAAAGAAGCTACAAAATCTACGGGGCATCCCCCTGAACAATCAATACAAGAAACAAAACCACCTGTACAGGAGATCTATCAACAATTGTTAATCAAGTCACTTCATGTTTGTAAGGCATATAACAGCCTTTGGTTGTCATTTTGTGGTACATGTAGAAGTTGGATGCTGCTTCTGCTAGTCCAGTCCATATTGAGCATTCCTCCATAACTTTTCATGTCTTCTTCAATTTTAAATTTTAAGAAGTGCTTGTGAACAAAGATATGAAGAATATAGTTAGCCATCACCACAGACAGAAGTAGACTTCTCCTCTATGAAGTTTCTACTTTTTAACAACTGAGAAAAGGGTACTGGAAACAATATCAGAAAATAACCCGTTACAAGGGAGGTCTGCTTTGGTGTAGAAGCAGAAAAATCTTCTACGTTACAGTGCATTAAGCTTTTATTAATGACTTGCCATTTTACGTATTGGTGTCAGTGTACAAGAATCTTATGATCTGACTTCTGAGTTTTAAGATCACCTGTTCAGCTTAGTTGCTAGGTTGTGTAATGTTTTGCTCTATCATGTTAGTTGTATCTTATCGCAATATGAATTTCCATCTACTAGAACTGACTTATGTTTTGGGGGTTTTGCTGTAGTTTTTTGGTATGAACCTTACGTTGGTGTGCTGTAATTTTTTTCCTGTTACAGATCAGTGAATACTCCAAAAAGAACGTTTGCTTCGTTATGTTTGTAGATGAGCAAACTCTGTTGAAACTGTCGGCGGATGGAACTGTTCCTAATGATGGAGGATATATTGGGCTGTGGAGAATAGTAATTGTAAGGAACTTACCCTACAAGGACATGCGCAAAACTGGGAAGGTGCCAAAATTTCTCTCACATCGTCTCTTCCCTTCCTCTAGGTGATTCTCACAACATTTTTCTTAATGTACGTATGGGTTTAGAGTCTTGGATCTTTTTTGCTCTTTTCTTTAAGTAACTCAAAAGCTTTTTACTAATCTATTATCTGTTTCTATTACAATTTGTTAGGTATTCTATTTGGCTTGATAGCAAGATGCGACTTCAGACTGACCCAATGCTCATTATTGAATACTTTTTGTGGCAAAAGGGCTCAGAGTACGCTATTTCAAATCATTATACCCGCCACTGTGTTTGGGAGGAGGTACTCCAGAATAAGCGTCTAAATAAATACAACCACACAGCTATCGATGAACAGTTTAACTTTTACCAGTCTGATGGCCTCACCAAGTTTGACCCGTCAGATCTAAATACACCTCTTCCAAGTTGTGCGTGTCATTGTTGTCTTTTCTGATTCTGGAGATGGCCTTCTTCCTTCATCTTCATTTCCCCTTGAAACTCGTGTTTTTGTTGTTGGTTTGTCGTATGTTTTGAACTTTGCAGATGTACCTGAAGGTTCATTCATTGTCAGGGCCCACACACCAATGTCAAATTTATTTTCATGCCTTTGGTTTAATGAAGTTGACCGTTTTACTGCACGCGATCAACTGAGCTTTGCATATACTTTCTTGAAGCTCAAGAGAATAAATCCAGATAGGCCATTCTTTCTAAATATGTTTAAGGTGAGGCATTTGATAAAATGATCCTAAATTCATCCCAATTCAATGTGCGTCCTTTTGCTTATGATTTGTAAAATTACCTGGAACATGGCATAGAAGACACAGCAACTGCTTTACTCAGAAATGTGGCCGTCTTGGTTCTGTGGCTTCCCTTTAGATGTCATTGAATCCTGTTGTGGTTTTCTTTGTCATATGTACAGTCACACATGCTTGACATATAGCGTTTTTACTCAACTCAAAACTAGCTTTTACAATGTTGGTGAAACTTATCATCTGAAACACATTGTCCTTGCCGTTTAGATTGGCTGGTTGGAATTCATGAGTCTTGCTTGCTAAGTTTTGAGAAAAATTTGTGACTGAAGTCCTGTGTTGATATTACAATGTTGGTGAAACTTTATCATCTGAAACACGACATCCTTGCCGTTTAGACTGGCCGGTTGGAATCCATCAGGCTTGCTTGCTAAGTAATGAGAAAAACTTGTGACTGAAGTCCAAGTGTTGATATTACTGTCATGGCGTTAAAGTACGGGATATCAAAATAGTGGACATGCATGGGTCTTGCTACTTAACAATACATAAGGTTAGATATAAACAACCTACCAATTGACATAAGGAGTTTAATCCTATATTGATATATGTTTCCAGGACTGTGAGCGCAGAGCATTAGCCAAGTTATTTAGTCATAGGGTAGTGCCGCCTCCACCGGCTTCTTGAAATTCTGTAGGTGTTAATCCCAGGTAAGGCGAACAATGCCCTCTCTTTCGTTTCCTTTCCTTTTCCTGTCATGCCTTCTCTCCTCTCCCCTCTCAATTTATTCATAAAGATTGACGCCTTAAAAGCCTCAGAAAAGATGCAGTGATCCTATTTGCTTGTGGTGTTCAAACTTGCTCTTTAGAGTTTCGAAATTGACTGTGGGATGAATGATTGCAGTGAAGATCATATGTGAAGTTCCAAGCGTCCTTATGACTGCAGTTGGCGGCTGACATGATCTTGGATGAGTATGTGAACAATTCACTGTTGGCATATGAAATGAAGGCAATGTTAGTTTTGTCGATCGTGTAAAGGTTCTTTTGTGGTTGTGGCTGATTGAACACTAATGGTAACAGTTGGGTTCTACATAATCAACTGTAGGCTTTAACTATGTTCAGCCTGCCACACATTACACTGAAAATGCAGCAATCAAGGGATTCATAATACGGAGTATCTCATCCGATACTTGTACATCTTCTCACTCAGGTTTTGGTCTATGAATTAGTAGATACTTCTGGTTTTTCAAGCAAATGTAATGGCTTCTTTATTGGTTGCTGATGTGAACAGGCTTTCTTAACTACTTTCCAAACGGTTTATGCATGGATTATGCCTACTGTTCTTATGGCAGTGCATAATGCGGCAAAAGTGCACAGTATTCGTGAAACATGTATTATAAATTTGTAAATGTGTATCGGGATATGTGCAAACTATGTTAAGATTCTCGATTTTTTTTGGCATTACCTGAGTATCTCCCATTAGGCAGTTGTTAGGAAGACAGTTAAATGGTCCTCTCTCTTTACCTTCTCAACTAGTCAGCTTTGCGATAATGATCGATCCGTATCGCACCTTGGAAACTCAATTCAGAGTATTATCACGGTAATTACAGTTGGTGACTATATTTTGAGTTTCGTCTAGGTTATTCTAATGCATCGCATGAAGCATATAACCTTGTTTGGTGTACAAATATAGTCATCATAGCATCCATATAACATTCTAAGGGATTGTTGAACAATTTATCATTCAATAGTGAGGCTGCTACCACTGACCAAGGCATTAGGTGACTGAACGTTTACATATAAATGTTGTTAAAACGGTATAATTTGTTGATACTTGCTCCCACCACTTCAACAAAGGGAAACATATGCTTTCAGGGACTGGACCGTTTCTTCGAATGATCGGAAATCTTTATTTTTTAGCGCTCACCAAGAGCATCAACCATGTCATAAAAAAAAAAAAAGTCTGTTAATTAGATATCAATCAATAAGAATTCGAAACACACCTATCTTGAAAAAGAGAGTATATTGGCACATTGGATAGAAACCATTTATCTCAACATAAAATCACTGCAATCATGAGTTGAATAATATCAAATCGATAAGATTCTTGCATTATTGATGTTCTCAATGATCTTTTAATTGAGCAGTTTCGATTATCGAAGTGAGCCCCAAGAGGCCCCACACACATGGATATGTTCCCTAAACCAATCATTTTAAAGGACATTAATCACCCAATTGTTGCTGAGAGAGACCAAAAGGAGACCCATCTGTTTTGTGAGCATGCAGGTGGTGCTTGTTGAGAAATTTTGAGGCTTGCAACTCTTCTTTTTCCTCTCTTTTTTTCTGCACGGGAAAATTAAAAAAGTAGGTTTGAACGGGCACAATATTAGAACGGGTTGAACGCTAGTTTTGGGGATGGGGATGGGGATGGGTGTTTACAGGAATTGAACCATGTCCATGCACACGGGAGTATAAGAGAGACACCAAGTGCATTTCCACCCCACTTGCAGAGAACACTAGTCAAATGGCCTTCAAAATAATTGGAGGGGAATAACTACTTCAGCCATAACTCAACTCCCCGATTTTGAGAACGACTTCAAGTGGAGTTGGTTGCACATCTCCCACCCCCCAGTGGTGACCAAGGTTCAAATTCCACCGAGGGCGGGGCTATGGGGGCTAGGGCTATGGATAGCCTTTGGACTCTCTTGTGCTTCTCTACTAACCCCCGCTGATGTATACAATGTTGACAAAAAAAACTCCCCCATTTCGTGGTCCATTATCCACAATCCATACCAACTTCACGGGTCACGGGCCGTATTAATTCAATCCATCCATACACCTTGGGCCGTACTCGATTCTGAATAGCTAAGCCCAAGACTAATTGAATACCATGGCCCATAAATTTTCAGTCCTAGGTAGCCCATATGTTGGCCTAATTTAATTAATTAAATGGTCTTTCAATGCTAGCCTGATGCTTGGTGCCAAAAGCAGGTATAAACGAGTCGTGTGAGAAAATGATAAGGGAAGCATGTAATATACTATAATATTTATATATGTTATACGTTTCACAATTGGCGTATTTTTTTTTGTTGATGTTTCTTACTAATAATTTTTCAAAAAAAAAAATTCACGTTTGTGTAGTGCTCTTATACGTGCCCGTACCGTGCTCCGTATTGTACCGGTGCCTTGTGTAGTGCTCTTATACGTACCCGTACCATGTAGTGCTCTTATACGTGCCCGTACCGTGCTCCGTATTGTACCGGTGCCTTGTGTAGTGCTCTTATACGTACCCGTACCATG